>VDFB02348917.1:0-168143 GCA_007258455.2 Sequoia sempervirens | reverse complement strand
TTTAAATGCAATTTATGCCCAAATTAAAAGTCCTTATAAATTTTGAAAGGGATTTTAAATACATTGAGACTGTCTATATTACAAAATATCTTGAAGGCATTGTTTCTATTTAGTAAAAATGCATGTTGGAAAACCCTAGGTGTTAAGAAATAAGCAATGCATATACTATTCTAAAACCCTATGCAAGTGAGAAGACATAGTGTGTTCTCTAAGACTCCAAATAATGTGAGCATTTTATTTGTTCCAATCAAATAAAGAAACTGAAATGACATTTTGTCTGTACCAAAGATTTGTTCCAAAATTTGAAATTGGACTTCATTAAATTCTTGGCACCTCTTTTTGCTATTTGCAAATAATGCTTTCAAATGCCATTTTTTTTGAGTTTTTCTCCATTCCAAAATATTATTTTGAAAAGCTACTGGTGCTAACACTTTTTCCTGGCTACGAGATAGGCCAAAAAGTGAACGCCTTACCATCAAGTCTTTCCATCGGTGTTATTTGTCTATTCGTCCACCTTTTCCGTTGGGGTGTTTTGTTCCAATCAAATGAAGAAAGTGGAATGAGATTTCCACTCTAGCAAAGTGAAATTTGAAAGTGGACTTTATTACATTCTTGGAGCATACCAAAACAAAATTGTTAGATATTGTGCATGCTTTCTGATTTCTGTAAACATTATTCAGTAATTTCATCCATATTTCCTCAATGGGTTGTTAGTTATCTCATTAGGAAATTGCAAAATTCCCTACTTCTCATTGCTCGCTACCAACCTACAAAACGTAGCTATGGAAAATGGGACCTTGTCTGGGATTTTTTAATATTTGCAAATAATGGTTTTCATTGGGATTTTTGTCCATGCCAAACAATTATTTTGAAAAGAAGATGACTATTATGATACATGTGACATGCATTTTTGTAGGGAGAATAGCCTGCTTCCAATTGTAGAAGGTGATCTCCTTGCAACATGGCTTAAACATGATAATGTATTGCCCTTCTTCATGGATAATACATGTATGCTTATCAGTGCTTTTTGATTTGTAGATTTGGATCAAACTTCCTTATCCAACATCACGATGACTGATGTTGTCTTCTTTGTCATGATGTTGGATCACAGGGTGTGATCAAAAACATTGATGCAAGAATTCTTACAGAATTGAATCCACAAATCAACTAGCAATAATCAATATGGATTGTGGAAAATTCATATAATTTATGTCTGATTATGTTATCATTTCAAACACATGTTTTTTCAGGGACAATAGCTTGATTTTACTATATTTTGTAGGGAGATTAGCTTCTGCCTTGCAATTGGATGTCGCTATTTTCCCTAGAAGAATGCATGTCAGAGGCATCATAACATACAAAAGCCTTATGATGAGATGGCGTAATGTGGAAAATAATTAGTGGTTGGAAAACACTATTTTTTGTGAGTTCTTTCATTCCGCATGTTGGAATTTGAAGGTTTCACAACACGAGGTGGAGTTGTAGGTGCAGGATATATAAAAGCATCCAAATTCAACTGAGGGGTGATTAACAAATTGGGATGTTGCTTGTGAAGGCTTTGTAAATGGTAATTGGTTTGTAGGTATAATAACACCTAGTGTTTTCCAACATACAATTACACATTGTTGGCCTTCGCATTCTATGAAAATGTCAGCCTCTCCATGCCTGATACAAGCGTTAGATAAAAGACATGTCAACATTTCATGATAATTGGGCATCTTTGGAGCTACTTTGCAATATTTGGAAATCAAGCTCTTCACTCTAGCATGCATGACTGTACCTCTTCCACAATCTCATCTAGTTAGCTCCATGTTGATGGAAGGTTCCATCCATGTATGATGGAGAGAAGTGCATGTTTTGGAATTGAGAAATGTATGCTTGAAAGTTGCCCAATTGTCATGAAATGTTGTCATGCTAGTGGGTGGGACAACCCTATGTGTTTTCCATTCTACAACTTTTTATTTGCATATTGTGTTCAAAATGTATAATGGTATTGAAATGGAATGTTTGTTGCAAGTAAGGGTTATAAAATATGTCTAGGTGAACTTCAATACACTGTGTTCTTACAGTCTACATAACAGAGAGTGTTGTCTTTCAAGAAGAATTGAGAAGTGAGGGACAACCCTTTGTGTTTTCCATCATACAATTTTTTCTTTTGTGTGCAACTTTTGCTAGAAGAAAGGGAAGTTATAAAATATGAAGATGAACTTCAATAAATTGTCTTCTTATGGTTTACATAACACTAACTGTTGTCTTTGAAGAAGATTTGAAAAATGTGGGACAACCCTATGTGTTTTCCATCTTGCAATTTTTTGTGCATCTTCTATTCAAAACGTATTATGATATTCAAATGGAATGTTTGTTGCATGTAATGGGTTATAAAATATGAATGTAAACTTCAATATAGTGTTTTTTTATAGTCTACATAACATAAAGTGTTGTCTTTCAAGAATAATAGAGAAGCAAGGGAAAACCCAGTCAAACAAATTGAGGTGGGGGGAGTAACCAATAGGGTTGTTTCTTGTAAAGGGTTTTAGAATAATTTGTGTGTTGCATGGTTTATTACACCCTATGTTTTCCAACCTGAAAATTCAAATAACAATTTCAATGTCTCAAAAATCTTTTCTTATTTAGACTGTATGAATGTAAAAAAGGAATGTCCAAAAATTACAACTCTTACTTATGGTATAAATTGCAATTCAATATCTTCATGTGATTGAAAAAAATAAATGGACAAAATAATTGCATGTTGTAAAACACAGTGGGTTACTTGTATAGCATTTTACAACAATGTGGGTTGTGCATTTCAAATTCTTCTTTTCATTGAAAATAGATATGCTTGATTTTGCGAATGGAGCAATAAATTTTGGAACTTTAACTATCCATAACACTTGCAATAATTTTACAGTTTACAGGAAACCAAGGATGTGAGGAGTAAAGGGGAAATTGCTACCCACACCAAACAATGTCATTGACATGGACAACACACCTGAAAGGGTGTGTAGTGGCACATCTTCTTTGGGGTGGTCACATTCACGAAACATGCAAATAACATTTGGTAACTACAAGATGCAATCAAATGTATTATTTTGATCTCTCATAAGTGGTTACGATGTTGACTAGAAAGTGGGAATGTTTTAATTAGGAGGTAGCAATGATGATATGAAGGAAGTCCCCTCGTTTGAGGAAAATGGTGAACCCTAGGGTAGTGACATCTTCGGTAATTGATTGTGAACTTCCAATTGCCCTTTCCTTCCTATGCATCAATCATGCTTTACAATTTTAGTTACAAAATATCATGTATGTTACAAATATGTTGATTTTGGCAGTATATCATTCCTTTCATTTAGGAAAATAATTAGGGAGACCATCATGCTCATGCCATAGTCCACAACCACAAGGTAAAGTGTGGAAAGTGTGCAAAGGGAGACCCCAAGGATGGAGAGGGACCCAATGAAGCACGAGGTGATTTGGTGGATGGGAAGGTAGATATAATAACTAAATTATTGCATCATTTCACTATGTGTATATGTTGTGCATTCAATTTGTTTGAATATCAAATATATTAAGTGGTTTTGTTTTCCAAATTTGTTGTGCAGGTCATTACTGAATATGGAAGAGAAGTGGTGAATGGTAGATATATATATTATTGTATTGTGGAAGAATGTACAAGAAAGTATTATGATTGGAGAGTGTTCAACATGCATAGGTTTTAGCATCACCGCCTTCCTATTCTTGAGGTGCCAAAGCATGGTCAAACTACATTGAGGGGGGAACCAAAACAACTTGCTCCTCCCCTTGATAAATTGAAAGAGTACCTTCAAAACAAGGTGGAAAATATGGAGTACCAAATGAATATACAGCAAAAGCGTGTTATTAGATGTGTATATGCAAAATATGGGAAACATAGCTTCCTTCAACTTCCTCAATAAGGAAAGGATGAGGTGAAGAGGAAAATGGCATTATACAATAGTAAGAAGAGGAAGGAGGAGAGAAGGAAAAAAATATTACAATTGTAAGAGAGAAAGAGATGGGAAGGAATGGTAATGTCTACCTGAACTGTTAATTCTAAATTTCCCTTGATTCATATTTTTTGTTCTGATGCATACAAGGTTCAATAAACGTTAACTTACATGACATGACACGGTGATGATTGATAAGCAATTTCTTCCTCAAAGTAGAGTAGTGTTCATTCCCTAGGTGAAGTTGTGCCCAAGAAAGGTGAATACGATGTTGTCCCTCCCAACCCTATGTCTAACATTCATAAGAAGCATTGTGCATAGTCGAAAGTTTCAAGGCAACCTATGAAGAAGAAACAACAACAAATGGTGATCTTGAAATATTTCATTTAATCTAATGTTTGTTTAGATTATTTGAATGAATTGGTTGCATGCATTTGAGTTTGATGTGACCTTTTAATTCATCCAATTACATAACAATGATGAATAATGAACTACTTCCCTCAAAAAGGTCTTTTTTTTGGTGGAATATGAAGCATTTCCCATGGAAGCACAAGTTGATGTTGTTCCTCCCAACCCCCTATCTAACATTGAGAAGAAGAAGAAGCATATACAGTTTAAAATTTTCTCACACCCTCACAAGAAGAAATGAGTACAAATGGTGATTTCAATATCTTCTATTTGATGCTTGTTTTCATTATTTCAATGAATTTTTTGCATGCATCTAAATTTGATGACATTTCAATTCCTGCTATTATAGGGGAATGGTGAACATCATAGTCCTACACTAGAAGAGGATACTCTTGAGTTGGAAGACAAAGTGGAGGCCATGGATGAACAAGATGAAGTTCCTCCCAAACTGCCCTATAGCATTCAGAAGAAGAAGAAGGACCCTATACAGTTTAAAGTTTCCTTCCACCCTCACAAGAAGAAGTGAGAACAAACAGTGATTTCCAAATATTCTATTTCATGTTTTTTTTAATTATTTCAAGTTATTGGTTGTTTGCATTTGAATTTGATGTGACGCTTCAAATCCAACTATTACAAGGCAATGTTGAACAATGGATTCCTTCCCTTGAACGGGATACTCGTGATTGCGAAGATGAAGTGCATGCCATGGAAGAACAAGATGATGTTCTTCCTCCCAACATGTCATATACCATTGAGAAGAAGAATAAGGACCATATACGGTCTAAAGATTCCTCATGCCCTCACAAGAAGAAACGAGAAGAAATGGTAATTTCAAAATCTTCTATTTAATGTTTTTTTTTTATTATTTCAATGAATTCATTGCATGCATCTGAATTTCATGTGACGTTTTAATTCTTGCTATTATAGGTGAATGATGAACAATCGAGTCCTTCCCTCCAATAGGATATGATTGATTTCGATGATGAAGCTAAGGACATGGAAGAAGAAGATGATGTTGCTCCTCCCAACCCCTCGTCTACCAATGTTCAGAGGAAGGAATGTATACGGTCTAAAGATTCCTCACGCCCTCACAAGAAGAAATGAGAAGAAATGGTGATTTCCAAATCTTCTATTTAATTTTTTATTTCAGTATTTCAATGAATTCATTACATGCATCTGAATGTGATGTGACATTTCAATTCCTGATATTATAATCCAATGATGAACAATGGAGTTGGGTATGTGTAGGATCATCATGGAAAAAATAGGCCCTTAAGTGTCAAAAAAATCAGAAAAATTAGAGTTAGGCAACTTGACATAAAATTTTGAATAATTTATCTATATTATTTCAAAAATATGTAAGAATAGAATTTGTAGAAAATTGAATGTAGTTTATAAACTACTAGGTTAATTTTTTTTAAAATAAAATCTATTTGGTGAAAATTTGAAATTTAAATGTAGTAGTACTTAAATTTTAGGGAAAAAATAAGAAGTACGTGTCTGTCTGACCACCCTAACCATAATAAAATGATAATATTTTTTTATAAGTGTGATAGGGAAAATATAATCGTTAAAAGATGAGCAACAAACCAAAGAGAGTGCAAATAACTACTAAAAACACCCTACACTTCAAGATTGGGCAAATGATGAACTCAACAACATAAAAATGGAACCTTTTATTTTGTAGAGTTGTTCTTTGGTTGGACCTTCGATTGTAGATGAGATGTATGCTCCTTGATGGCAAGTAGATGCAAGATAGTTGGACAAAATGGATGCAAATGGCTAAGTGTAGATTGAGAAACAAAATTGCAAGAGTTTGGCTAGCAAAATGATTTCCCCTAAATGAGAGAAAAGAGGGGGTATTTATAGGAATTTTGAGAATTCCAAGAATAAATGGACAATTGAGATTGATCACAACATGGCCAAGATGTAGGGCTATGGTGAGTTGAGAACTCACAAGCCCTCACATCTTGACATGTGGCAAGGGGAGAGGCTTAAGAAAGATGAGGTGGACATGAGGTGTAAGAGAAGTACATGACATGGATGTACTTCAAAGGACCATAGGGATTTGGTCAAGATATCCTCATAAAGGATGTCCTTGTCCCATGTGGGTGAGAGGACATGTGAGGAATTAAAAATTCCTCAAATATCCTCATGGGGAGAAGGGAAAGAATAAAAAGTGAATTAAAAATTCACAATGATTGGGAAGAATCTAGTGGATAAGACAAGGTTCCCAAAAGGTGGAATTTGACATGTGACTGATGTCAAAAGGTTCTAGAAGATGCATGGGAAAAGGTTCTAGGAATAATAAAGAGTGAATTAAAAATTCACATGGGGATAAAGGAGCCTAGGGTGAATAAAAAGAATTAAAATTCCTTGGGGATGGGAGGAGTTGACCAAGGTACTAATTAGGTTTAACTAATTAGTAATTAGAGGATAATTAGGGGTTAATGAGGATTAGAAGCCAACTTGCAAAAGTTGGAGGATGTGACACATCCTAATCAAGGATTAGGCATGTGCACATCCTTAATGAAGAGATTACGAGATGAATTAGGATTAGATGAAAATGACATGTGAGGAATTAATATTTATTTAATTCATTTGATGAAAAGGGGATTAAGGAGGGTAAGGTATTTAATTATTAATTAAATACCTTAGGGATTTGGCAGAATTAATGATATTAACTAAATAATAGTAATATTACTTAATTAACTTAGATAAAAGGATGTTTAGATGAAAAGTGGTAAATTTGGATAAATTACGTGTCCAAATCTGGATGTCTCCAATAAGATTTTAGATATAAGTAGAAGACTCATGTCTTGATGTGATGCATATTTTTTTGTAATTTTTTTCCAAATAAATAATTAATTATGATTTTTTTATTAAAACTTTTTAAAAAATATAAAAACTCATAAGTCTAACCACCTTAACTTGGTCAAAACTTCATGAAATTCAATTCTTTTTTTTAATCCTCTAGTATATGAAGTATAGAATGTGATGCATGTTTCAAATTCAAAAAATGTGCTACCATTTGAAAGCTATGGATATTTTTAAATCAGCCTATCAGTCAAGACTTTAGTCATAATTCAAATAGAAAATGAATAATATTTATTTATTAAATTCAAAGTAAAGAATAATTTATATTGGTGTAAATTTGAGAGTCTCCTTTAAAAACCCTTTTTGTTTCATTAATTTTGGGTAAAAAAATGGTCGTCAGCCACATACCCTACAAATAGCCATCATATTGCCACTTTTTGGCCATCATGATCCTACACATACCCAGTCCTTCCCTCTAACCAAGTTCAAGGGAAGACAAAGTGGATGCCATGGAAGAACAAGATGATGTTATTGCTCCCAACCTTCCATCTAATAATGTTGAGAAGAAGAAGAAAGAGTGTATATGGTCAAAAGTGTCAAGGTTCCTTGACATGGACGAACTAGAAGAAATGATGAATTCCAATTCTTTTATTTAATGTTTGTTTTGATTATTTTAATGAATTATTTGCATGCAAATCAATTTGAAATGACCTTTGAATTCTTTCTATTATAGTGCAAGAATGAAGAACAAAGTGTTGGCCTTGACTTAATTGGCCATGTCATTGCAATTGAAATGGGAGAGGCTAATATAGATGGACATGTGGATGGGGAGACCCCTAGCCTGTAAGTAGGGCAAGGAAATAAAGATAGACATGGGGACAGGGAGAGAACTGGCCTCCAAGTGGGAGAGGGTAATAGAGATGGACATCAAGATAGGGAGAACACTGGCTTGCATGTGGAACTCAATAACACAGATGGACATGGGGGCGGGGAGAGCACTGGCTTGCAAGTGGGAGAGGGTGATAAAGATGGACATGGGCCTAAGGAGAGAACTAGCCTACAAGAGGGAGATGAAAAAAATGATGGAATGGGGATGGGGAGAGCAATGGCTTGCAAGTGCGAGAGGATAATAAAGATGGACACAGGGATGAGGAGAGTGCTAGCCTGCAAGGGGGAGATGGAAATAAAGATGGACACAGGGACGGGGGGAGCACTAGTTTGAAAGTGGGAGAGGGTAATAAAGATGGACATGGGGATCGGGAGAGCACTAGCTTGCAAGTGGGAGAGGGTAATAAATATGGACATGAGGATAGGGAGAGCACTAGCTTGCAATTGGCAGAGGGTAATAAAGATAGACATGGGGATGAGGAGAGGGATGGCTTGCAAGGGGGTGATGGAAATAAAGATGGACATGGGGACAGGGAGAGTTCTAGTGTGCCATCTATATCAGTATCAGGCCCAACACACTTCCATGCTTCTATTCTTATTTCTTTATGAATCTTTGAATGTTCCTTCAATTATGCTTCACGTCAATGACATTTCCATTATAGGAAAATTCAGTGGATGAATAGATGATAGAGTTCAAGGGCATAACTTTTAAGGTCGGTGATCACATTGACCTTTGGAGGCTATGTAAATAGGTTTCCAAAGGCATTGTACATGTCATCGCTAGAAATGATCAGACCCACTACGTTTAGCACCCAGAAAATTGTGCCAAAGTCAACATTGTTGAGGCCATTGCTAGTGAATGCTATGTGCCTTTTCCACGTCCTAGCGCAGAGACCGCCGAAGAGTTTGTGGGTGGATTCATCATATGGAAGCTCTCTGAGATAAAGCATTATGTTCAAGAGGTACACATAAATGATATATTCCTATATATATTCCTATATATATATCATACTACGTATATTGTTTCCATGCATACATTAATTCTCATTAATTGTTTGCTATAGGGTGAATGTGTTAAAATTTCCAAGGACAAACCACAACCTATGAAGAAATATGTTGTTTCATGTTCATCATATATGAGGGTTCATGGAATTGGAATCACCCCTCCCAAAATACACAAGGACCCTAAGAAATGTGCCATATATTACATAGGCATGAACTCCATTGCAAATAATAGGTAGCATAGGAATGGGCGAGATAGGCTCTGAATACATTTTATGCATTGTTGGTTTCATAATTTGATTATTGAATAGTTGTGGTGTAGAGATACACAATTTTCATATGTTTGAATACTATTTTTTAAAACATTTGATAAGATACTTTTCATGGGTCTCTCTAATTATTTGATTATTGAACAACTATGTTGAACATATATACTAATTTCATAAAATAATTGGAACACATAATTGTTATCCATTTCATATCAGAATTTTCATAGATATGTAATTGTTTCGTTACGATGAAGAATGTTATGAAGTCCACTTTCAATTCTTAGAAAAAGTATTTCGTTGACTGTGCATATTTCCTTTTTCCATGTGATTGGAACAAATAAAATGGTAGCAGTGTTTGCAGTCTTGGAAAACACATTGTCCCCTATCAGTTATTTTGTTATGATAATTATTTCTTTTGTTACGACCAATAATGCAATGAAGTCCACTTTGAATTTTTAGAGCAAGTCTTTGCTATGGTGGAGATGGCAGATTTTTGTTTTCCATGTGATCGGAACAAGTAAAATGCTTGCATTCCTTGCACTATTGGAAAACACACTGTCCCCTTCGATTATTTTCCTTACGCAAAGTTTTTATTTCACACACTCCAAAAATGAAGTGAATTCCAGTTTGAATTTTTACATGAAGGATCTGGTAGATTCTAGCTGGGATTTTTCCCTTTTTCATGTCATTGCAACAAATAAAATGCTTTTATTGGTTGCAGTTTTGGAAAAAACAATGTCCTTTGTCTGTTATTTGCTTCTCAACAAGTCTTCATTTCCTACACTCCCAAAAGAAATGAAGTCCGCTTTCAATTTTTAGAACAACTATTAGGTAGAGTGGAAATTCCATATTTCCTTTTTCCATGTGATTGGAACACATAAAGCACTTGTAATGATTACAGTTTTGGAAAACACACGGTCCCCTGTTAGTTATTTCTTTCTAATCAGTAATTATTTATGATGTTGCATAAATGCATTTATGTCCACTTTCATATTTCATGAATTTTTTTCAATTTTATAGGCTCCCATAATGTAATCAAGTCCACTTTCAATTTTCATAACTAGTCGGTTGAGTACAAATTTCATTTCCTTTTTCCATGTGATGGGAACAAATTAATTGTTTGCATTGCTAGGAGTGTTGGAAAGCGCATTGTCCTATGTTAGTTACTTCAAAATGAATATTTACTTATGTATGTCATCTTACTTACAAATGTAAGCACATGTCAATATCTTTAATCATATAATTATTGAACAATTATGGTGTGGAATTACATTATATTTGATCATCTACTTATTGAAGAATTATGGTGTCAAATTCCATTATATGTGATCCTCTTATTTTTTATCTATTATCATGTGGAATTATAGTACTTTGGTATAATTCAAGATTGTGGTCTTCTGCCAAGAGTTCCATTGTCTGATTGTGTCCTCCCCCATTTGTGACCTCAGCAGTTCATAGATCTAGGTCAAAAGTGTTTACAACTCTTAATTAAATAAAATATAAGACTATTTTCTTGCAGATTTCATGAACTTCATATTTTTTAAGACCCCTTTTAGCAAATATTCAATTTCAGTATATGTCCATACCTTTCCAACAGAAAAATGCACATAACATTTGCATTATGGAAAACACACTCGGCTATGATTGCCTTCTAAATTCTTCTTGAATGACTGTGCTCTTTTATTAAGACTTTAACAAAACAATGCTTTGAAGTTTTCCTTCTTTTTTCATGACAACCCTTGTTTTCACCAAACTTTCCATTTGAATATATGTTCATATGTTTGAAATAGACAATGCACATATCAGTCTCATGTTGGAAAACACAGTGGGTTATGATTCACTTCTTATTTGATGTAAAATCTAAGAAAATAATGGTTTGAAGTTCACCTTCCTATTTTTTGACAACCCTTATTTTTAGTAAAACACTCTTCTTCAATATCTACTCTTATGTTTCGAACACAAAATTTACATATAATTTACATCGTGGAAAACACAGTGCGTTGTGGCTCACTTCTTATTTTATGTAGGGTGTAAGAATGGAATGTTTTGAAGTTGACACCATTATTCCTTGACAACCCATACTTTGAGAAAAAAAACTCTTCAATATTTTCTTATATGTGTCGAAGAAAAACTTTACATAACAATTGCATCATGGAAAACATAGTGGGTTCTGACTCACTTCTTACTTTTTTTAGGCAGTAACAAACAAATTTTTTGAAGTTCATGTTCTAGTTTTTTTAGACACCTTACTCTTACCAAAACACTATATTTGAATATCTATTCATATGTTGTGAACACAAATTTTACATAACAGTTGCAGGATGGAAAACACATAGGGTTGTCACACACTTTTCAAATCTTCTTTAAAGTGAACAGTAGTGTTATGCACACCGTAAGAATACATTGTATTCAAGTTTTCCTTTATATGTTATAGCTGCCCTTGCTTCTAGAAAAATTTGCACACAAAAAAAAAATCTGCACGATGGAAAATACACAAGGTTGTCCATTGCACATAAATTCTTCTTGAAATACAACACTTTATTTTATAACAACCCTTACTCACAACAAAAATTCCCTTTAAATACCGTTATACATTTCAAACACAAGATGCACAAAAAAGAAAAGGTTGAGGATGGAAAAAACAAAGGGTTTTCCAAAACTTTTCAAATCTTCTGGTGAAGTTCACCTTCATATTTTATATCTGGCCTTGCTTGTAGGAAAAGTTCCACAAAAAAGAAAAAAAATGTTGTAAGATGCAAAAGACAGAGGATTGTCCCTCACCTCTCAATTTTTCTTCAAATACAACACTTTCAATTATGCATACTTTCAGAACAAACTATATTGAAGTTCACCTTGATATTTTATAACGACCCTTACTTGCATCAAACATTCCCTTTCAATACCGTTATACATTTCGAATAGGAGATGCACAAAAAAAAGGGTTGAGGATGGAATTTACACAGATGGTTTTCCTAGACTTTTGAAATCTTGTTCAAAGACAATAGTTAGTGTTATGAACACAATACAAAGACAATGTAGTGAAGCTCACCTTCATATTTTATAACTGGCCTTGCTTGCAGGAAAAGTTCCAAAAAAAAGAAAAAAAGAAAAAAAAAGGTTGCAGGATGGAAAACACAGAGGGTTGTCCCTCACCTCTCAATACTTCTTCTAATACAACACTTTCAGTTATTCATACTTTCAGAACATATTGCATTGAAGTTCACCTTGATATTTTATAACAACCCTTACTTGCAACAAACTTTTGAATACTGTTATACATTTCAAACACAAGATGCACACAAAAAAAGTTACAAGATGGAAAACACACAGGGTTTTCCCACACTTTTCAAATCTTCTTCAAAGACAACAGTTAGTTTTATGTACACCGTACGAAGACACTTTATTCAAGTTCACCTTCATATTTTATAACTGCCCTTATTTCTAGCACAAGTTGCACCAAAAATAAAAATTGCACGATGGAAAACATAGAGGATTGTCCCTCGCTTCTCAATTTTTGTTGAAAGACAACACTTTCTATTATGCAGACTGTAAAAACATAGTGTATTGAAGTTCACCATCATATTTTAGATAACAACCCTTACTTGCAAGAAACATTCCCTTTCAAAACCGTTATACATGTTGAACAGAAGATGCACAAAAAGAAAGTTCTAGGATGGAAAACACATAGGGTTTTACGATAGTTTTCAAATCTTCTTCAAAGACAGTAGTTAGAGTTATGCACACCGTAGGAAGACAACATATTGAAGTTCACCTTCATATTCTATAACTTTTTTTGTCTCTAGCAAAAGTTGCACATGGAAAAAAAAGCAAGTTGCACTATGTAAAATACAAAGGGTTGTCCCTTGCTTCCTAGTTCTTCTACCAAGACAACACTTTTTGTTTTTTAGACTATAAGAACATAGTGTATATAAGTTCACCTTCATATTTTATAACAACCCTTACTTGCAGCAAACATTCGAATTCAATATCGTTATACATTTCAAACACAATATGCACAAAAAAAACCTCTTGTAGATTAGTCACAATGTTGTAACCAATGACAAATGAGTCTCTTACATTTGTAGCTTAGTTTGAATGAATCTTCAATGTCTTTTTAGCCTTGTAAGGAATGAAATTTCAAACACTCCAATTATTGTTCAATAGAGGCCTTTTGACAACTCTGTCCTGAGAGGATAATCAATAAATGGTCTCAATAAACTCATAAATTCAGAAATCCCTATGTTGGAATGGATTCATCTATGCCCAAAAACCTTTGCCAAAACAAAATGAGTGAACAAAAACTCATATTCTAGAAACAAAACTCATTAAGTCACCAATGTACACAGTCATTTATAGATTTTATGCATTTTTTACAAACCTTGGGCTTCATGATAGTTGCCCAAAACCACCTTACCATGCTCTTCAATCTGCACATCGTTTAGAATTCTCATCAAACATTCCTCTCACCAATTTTTAGAAGATTCAAATGGTGTAAATCTAAGAAGCACAATTTTTAATATACACTTTTTATCCAAACTTAGGGTTTTAGCTACCTGGAGAAAAACATCAATATCTTTAAGAATTCAAAATGGATTTGTATGAAATCAAATGAATCATAAAGTAGACTCAGAGGGATACCATGTGCAATGGAGGAGGAGATGATTTGTCCCCAGAATATGGTCATACAATGGCCTCAAACATAGAAAATGTAGGGAAAAAACTAAAAAACAGAGTATGTCATTCATTTTTTCAATATTACATCAATGACAACACTTTCTATTCTACAAAGTGTAAGAAAATAGTGTATTTAATTTCACCTTCATGTTTTATTACAACCCTTACTTGCAGAAAACATCCCATTTCAATTTCCTTATATGTTTGGAACACACTATGCAAAAAAAGATGTTGCAGATTGGAAAACACGTAGGGTTCTCCCTCACCTCTGAAATATTGTTCTAAGAGAATAGTTTCTGTTAGGAAAACTATAAGAAAGTAGTGTATTATATTTCACCTTCATATTTTCTAACAACCCATTACTTGCAACAAACATTCCATTTCAATATCCTTATACGTTTTGAAGAGAAGATGAAAAAGACAAGTTGCAGAATGGAAAACATAAAGAACTACTAAAGAAAATTACAATCCACATTTAATACTACTAACACTGAGAGCTATGTCAACCATTTATGAACGGGTATAATCTCTGTGTTCTCAACATCTGGAAGAATTTTTTGCACTCTAATTGTCAAGGTGGAATTTACAACATACAATGTTGGCACCCTGTAATTCGCATGTAGCAACCTGAAGGAGGACTTGGCACGATGGATCTCAAACCTGGCAATGTAGTTGAATTTGAACACAATCAACAACCATTCCTCAAGAGGACCTATGTGATTACTAATTATAGATTCTCCCTTGAGGAATCTCATAAACCTCATACTCAGCTGGTCCGTAAGATTGTGCTTGCACATGATAACTGTTGGTCTAATGTACACCTTCAAGATGCAAATAGCTAGGAAAAGGTCTCAAATTTTGCAATAAAGGGACATTGGCCAATCACATAAATTGACAATCTCTATTTCTAGATTGTAATATTGAACGCCCATGCCTATATGTGCCCATACACCAAAGACGTTGTTGAAGAAGTGAGCATAATTATCATAGTGCAAATCTATGCGGTTTGCCCCCTTTCTATTAATTCTTGTTAACATTTTTTTCCACAACCTAAATGGGAGGCTCAATTCCTCAATTTGAGCAAGAATATTGCATGGGAGATAGGGGTGGTGGTTGGTCAACCAACTAGCCACCCATGCTCATGAAATGTGGGACATCTTCTATAGAACTGCAGCAGGAGGTACTCAAATTCTTGAAATGAAAGAAAAAACAACTTTGTCAGAAGGTGCACCTGCATTCTCTAATTAGAAATACATTGTCAATACAATGGAAACAGTGAAAAATAAGTGATCAAAGTGGAAGATATAGATAATGTTAGCACTAAAGATATTGTACCTATTCTTTGGAACTAAATGAGGCAACATGTGCAGTATCTCGAATGGGCATATGGCAATGCACAAGTCGAACATTAGGAAGAACAATGCCTGAAAGGAAAGACAACAAAAATTTTAGCACATACAACATTATCTAATTAGAAACACATGCACTATGTATGGATAGTGTCTTTTTCCAAAATGGAAAATAATGTTAGCATTCTATGGGTGATCCCATAATAGTGGTTTACAATTTTTGGCCAAACTGGACACTGAAATTATTATTTTTAAATAAATCTTCACATTCGAGCACCTATAGCAGCTAAACTGTGAGGAATTAGAAGATGGTGAAAACTAGAGTATCATCAAATTTTGTTTGTAGATTCTAAAAATATTTTTTTCAAAATTTTTGGAATCAAATTGCACTTCTTTTTCCATCTCCCACAAAAATAGATTTTTTTCAGAAAACAACATTTTTAAAAAGTGACGCACACCGTAATGCATAACTTTTTTTCCATGAAGGATAAAATTCTAGTTCTTTCAAATTTAGATTTGTAACTTTGATATCTAGTGCTTCCACTTGGTTAGTTTTTTATTGAATATTTTTTCCTTAATCAAGTTTCAAAGTCAAACGAATTACAATTCAGACACAACACGATGCAATGCGTAACTTTTTTTGTATATGTCAAAATTTAATTTTTTTTTTTTTGTTGGATCAAGGACTTCAATATCTGGTGCATATATTTTTCAATTTTTATTTTGATAATCTTCTATTTTTCCACATGTGAAGAACAAAGAAATTTATTTTCAATGAAAAACTTATGTTTAATATAACTTAAAAACAAATACATAACAAAACCAAAACATATTAAAATTGTATTCATTGGATAGCTTGTTCTGAGGAATACCATAATCATTTGAAATAAATTTTAAATGAATTCATTTGATCCCCCAAAATCTAAATCAAAAGTGATTTTTTATCAACATTTTGATAGGTGTAAAGGAGACGCATTTATAGGTATGGTTTAAAACTAGCGAGGTTCTATCCAAGGGGGTTTGATCTAAGGTGATTTGATCAAACCCTCTCCAATTGGAATCCTTAAAATGGAAATTTTTAAGGCTTAAATCATTATATTTTCTAAAAATATGTGATTTTAGCTAAAATTCATTCCTCTCAGGAATCGTAAACCACTATTATGACAACACCCCTATTTGTTGCAATTAGATGAGTCGAAGTAATGAATTGTTAAAAATATTTTTATAGCTTTTAGTCATATCCTTGATTATATTCATTGCACTTGTGTATCTTTCTAAATAAAAGCATTGCTTCCCATTTCATAACTACAAATAGTATGCTAATACATGACAACCTTACTTTCATGAAACATTCCATTTGACTATATCTTCATATGTTTCAAATAGAAAATGCACATAACAGTTTCAAATGTGGAAAACACACTGGGTTGTGAGACACTGTTGATTTTATGCAGATTGTAACACAACAATGTTTTGAAGTTCACCTTCTTGATATATGATAACCCTTACTTTCAACAAACATTCCATTTCAATATGTCTAAATATGTTTTGATAAGAAAAAGCACATAACAGTTGGATGATGGAAAACACACTGGGAGGTGACTGACTTCTTCTATTAAGTAGTAAATCTGACAAACTTTGGCTTGGCCCTTATCAGATTTTAGAGATCCTAGGTGATAATGCTTTTTGTTTGAAGACTCTCACTGGGGAGGATATCCCACTGCTTGTCAATGGGCAGTACTTGAAGCATTATTTCCAATCTTTAGTTGTTTTAAACTCTTTTCCTGTACATAGTTAGATTAGGTTTTCTTTCTATTTTGTTTGCTTTGCTTTTCTTTGGTTAGAATATATTTCCCTTTATGCTTTTCTTTTGTTTTGGTTAGTTTAGGTTTGCTTTCGGTTTTGTGTTTTTCTCTGCTTTTGCTCTAGAGGTTCTCTTGTTTTTTCCTAGTTGTGTTGCACCTGTATGACAAATATACCTTTATCTGGGACTGTTCTAAGTTTTTTATTGATGAACTTTTATCCAATGTCCTGAATGGATGGTTAAGGTCTTTGTTATCATCAAGCAATCTAAATGTTCGATTTGAAGAGGATGGGCCACTAGTTTGATTTGAACTTGAAACATTCTGAAGTCTTATATCTCTTATACATCTTAAGAATCCTGAGGTTATTGTGGGATCCTTGTAAGGTCTTTTCAGGTGAAAAATCTTATTTTTGCTTCAGCGCCACTGTGATTCTCAGCCTTGAGTGTGAACTTCATTATTCACAGGTTGAAATAAAAGTGAAAAGAAAAGAAATATCAAGAGAAAAAAGAAAAATACTGAAAATCAAAAGAAAGAATTCAACTTATCAGGGGTATCTAAATATCTCTACCGGGGCTATGGATGCCTGATTGGCTATAGAGCTATGTTTAGGAGAGTCACAATGATAACCTCGTCAAGGCTATAGATGCCTGATTGGCAGCGAGGCTCTATCCAAGTTGCTTTTGAAGTTAGAATCTTTACGTAGCCTTCCCTAACTAAACTTGGTTTTTGCAGTAGCTCAAGGAGGGAAATGAACTCATTTGCACACACTTGGATTTTTAGTTTAGGGAAGGTTTGGTCTGCCTTTGGTTCTAATTCCTTAATTTGTGCATTTTGATTTGTTTTGTCTGATAGTGAGATCACAACCAGAGATTCTAGGTTCTTGATTCATGTTTGTCATAAAAATTCTCTAGAGAATTTTCCAAACAAGAGTCGCCATTTGTTGTGTAGTTTTGCACACACGCCCCGTTGAAAGTAGGGATGCTCTTTCACTTTTATTTTTGGTGTCTTGGCCCTTTGATTTTGATGATTTACTTTTCCTTGGAATGGGCCTAAATGTTTATCTTTCCTGTCCAAGTCATCCCTCTAAGTTACACATTCAAAACCTTAAGTTTTGGGCGAAGTTCAGGTTTTTTCCCTAAGTCTGGGATTATCCACCCTAGTTGGATATTCTTGGATATCATTTTAACTCTAGCTAAGTGCAGTGATTCAGAGAATTCAATTTTTTGCGGAATTCCATGGGGATGGATTTTTTTGGATCCGTCCTATCGTCGGGTTTTTGGATTTTCTCCAACTTGTCTTATTGGTAGCATTAATGGCATTCATACTATTATATGGGATGCATTTAACTGATCTATGAGGGAGAATTTTCCATTCCATTTCATTTTTTGTGTCTGATTGAGCTAAGGAGTGCATTCTTGGAGTGTTAGATTTGATTTGAGGTGCTTGATCTGTGAATTGTTCGATTTAAGTGGTAATTTATTGGGCATTTTTGTTATTGTCTTTGTTAGGTACAATCAAACTCACATTTATTGTTCCTAAGGTTCATTTCATTTCATCATGGTATGTATATGATATCCTTGCTTTTGATTGATGAATGTAGGCAAATCTTTGGCTTTCTGGCTTGTTTGGAGTTCAAATGTCTGCATTTCGTGGCTAGGATTGCATGATACTTTTTGATTCATTGTTTCCCAAGTAAGTTCGAGTTCACTCTTTCATTTGCATCAATAAATAACTTGTGAGTCATGAATACCCCCCTCTCATAAAGATTTAGCAGTTGCAATGTTTGAACCTTGGGCCTACCTGTGCGTCAATGGTGGATCTGTAGGGTTGGATACCTAGGGCATTGCCATTTTGCCTTATCTTGCTCTCAAAAAGGCCTAAAATTCAAGGAAAATTTGTGGAGGGCTCATATCAAACTTGTCTCAGGCCTAGATTCTTAAAATTTATGATCGATCCATCAATTTGGGCCATATCGTGACTGAGTGCCAAAGTTTGGGTTTTTTACCCATTTTGGGATTTTTCAGCTTTGGCAGATTTTCTCGATTTTCCTTGTCTCCTTCACTTTCACGGAATTCACAAGTTTTCATAGTTTTACATTCATCGTATATTTCCATCTCACACGGATTTTCCTGAAATCTTGTGTTCCTTTATTTTTTTGAGATTTACAGAATGTTTCCTCCTTCGCGGAAATCCGTCCCACGCGGATTTTCCCGGCAGTTGATAGAAAGTAAAGAAATATGAAATAACATGATTTGTTAAGGGGTTATTATGCATTCTATGATTAATTTATGTTATGTTGAGATCCCACATTCCGTCTCTTGATTAATAATGATTAGATTGAATTGGTAATAGGTTTTTTCATGTTCATTTCACTGGAATCCATCCAGCCCAAAATTCTCTGAAATTCCTCCCATGCTTGGATTCCACAGATGGGCTTGAAACCTGAGTTTTAATATGACTATTCAATATGATGTTTAATGGCACTTGGCTTATTTGGGGACTCATTTTAAGGATGCTTATTTTGTATATGTTTGTGTGATCCTTACTATGGTCTCCTTTATTGAGTGCAGGTTGAGTCTAGCAAGAGAATAGTTGTGAAGGATAAGGGTGACATAGAAGGATCCTCGGTATTTTAAGTAGAGATAATTAAGATGGATATCAAAAGAAAAATCCCAGAGAGCAAGAATACCTCTATTTGGTTAGAGGTAATGGATACAAACATTGGACTATGGGACTATGAGGAATTCAAGGGAAGAATGGCAGCACAAGATCTTCCTTTGGTGGCTAAGAGAATGATGGAGTCAGGATTGGCACATGTAGTTGGTTTTCCCTCTACAGTGCAGTGTTATGAATTAGTTCTTGAGTGTGCTAGACATTATGACTAGGGTATATAGAGGATAATTGGTCCCCATGGGAGAGTTACGACAAATCTGAATCATGTCTCCATAACTCAAACTTTTGACATGCTTGATAGATCTCATGTGGTGGTGTTCAGCATGGAGGCAGCTAAAAAATACAATGAAGAGGAAACTATTAAATCACAACTTATGAATTCCTAGTTGAAGAAGCCCAAGTCTCACTATGCCAAATTTCCCAAACAACTATTTAGAGCAAAATTCAAGAAGGAATACTACGATGCCATCACATTACTTAGTAGGGTAGTTGGATTGAAGAATGCGGGTATGTTTGAAAGCTAGATGTGTCATGCTATTGCAAGGATGGAATAGGAAAATATTAATTACCATTGGGCAGGTGTAATTAGTGTTGTAATCTGTGAACAATTGAGCAATGTGCTACAAACAAAGACCTTCACCATGACTTCCTACCTAGTTTATGCACTTGCAAGATTTCATCTGTATAAGGGATTGAGCACAAGGGGAATCTTTGGAAAAGATGTTATTTATGAAGTTTACCCTCAATTTCACTTTGGAAGCTTGAGCTATAGGAGGGTGAATGATGCATTCACCATGCATATCACCAAATTACTTCAAGGTGTAGAACACATAATAATTTCAAATCAAGCCAAGGAGCTCATCAAGAAGTATGGAGCTTGGTTGATTTAGTTCCTGAATTTCTCATACATTCATATTGATGGCTACTAAATGGCTTCGTATAGATGTCCATGGTATCCTACTAATCACATATTGCTTTTGGAGGTCACTAGATAGATATGTGACGTTGATGCTATTGTCAAAAGGGACAAACATAAAACTGGTTTTGGTGGAGACTTCCCTTTGAGAATTGACACTAGAGAGGCATGCCCATACATTAGTTCAGCTCAGGCTTCAAAAGAGGAGATGAGTGCTCTTGATTTATCCTTTCACTCCAAGAGATCTAGATTTGACATAACTCATGAAGCACAAAAGAAGGCCAGTAGAGAATATAGCCATAAGTTTGATCTAGAAGACTACTAGGCCAACTATAGTGATGAGTATGAGGTTAGAAAAAAGAAGTTTTCTCAGCTTCTAGTTGAATCAATCTGATTATTTAATGTAAAGACAGTTCCAGATCAAATTGAAGACGATGGGGACCTGATTCAGGGCCATGCTTATGAGGTAGTTAAGGATAGGCCAATTGGTGAAGTAGATTGGTTTGAAGAAGAAAAGATAGAATTAGGACAGCTAATGGATCCAGTCACCAAGTATACCAAGATGTGGCTGAAGAATAAAATATGGCAGTTGGAAAATGAAGGTGTGTAGTGGACCTTTAATCTAATGGGAGATTTGAACCCTCACTCTACTTCTGAAGAATCAATTGAGCAAGATCCTAAAGGTAACGGTAAGGTGGGATCCCCTTTTAAAATCAAGATTAAGGATGTTCAAATGGAAAAGGCTCACGAAATAGAAAAATAGAGAAAACCTATTGCTAAGAAAAGGGGGCATACTTCAAGGTCTAAGAAGCCTGCAAATGACGAAACTAAAAAGCAAGATCCCGAGGTTCATACTCATGTGCCCAAAAGGAGAAGAATCATAAGGTTGTCACAAAAGGTAGGTTCTAAGGATGAGGAAGAAGTTGTTCCACCTATGGTAAGTATAGAGAGTTCAAGAGAAAAGACCCAGGTGTATACAAGGAAGTCAAGGACTCCTTCTCCTATAGATAGTGTTCCAGAAATAGATCCTCCTCTAGTTACTTCCAGTAAGGAGCAGCATGATGTTATTCCTTCTTCCCATGAGGCTCAAAATGAACCAGGTCAATCTGAGAAAGCTGAGGACCGTCAAGACATAGAAGGGGAATAATTTCATGAAGGTGAGATTTATAGTGCAGAGGCCAATATACGAAGGGTAATGCTATCTCCCTTGGTTGCAAATGAGGACTCCCTAGTTAGAACTGAAGAAGCTAGGTCCCCTCTAAGAGCAAAAGAATCAGAAAAGGTTCCTTTACCTATGCACAAGGGGGAGCATGCTGAAGAAGAGAAAGATAAAGCTGAAGACACTCTTGAGAGGCAGAATTTGAATGAAGAAGTGCCTAAGGGTCGGCAAGAGGAAGTAGGATAGAGTGAAGTGCAATTGGAGTCCACTGTTCCCAAGTGGCTGGATAAGGAAATAAAGAGAAAGAAAGTTATTGTGTAAGATACCCTAGCCAACTAGGATGAATTATTGGACAAGATAGGAAAAGATAAAGGTAAGAAGGCCAAGGTTATTTCAAAGATTGAAAGAGATGAGGCAAACAATCAAGCAGTCCACATTGCCACTCCTACCCCGGATAAGAATAAGGATGATGTAACTGCAAAAGACTACAATCTGTTCACCATCAATCTAGGATCCACCTCCATGGATCAAGACATTGAAGAATATCAGGGTTCTAGCGCAGTCATCCTAGGTAGATTATGAAAGGAGGTCCAAACTAAGCATGAGCTGAAGAAAGAAAATGAGAGACTCGAGAAATGTTTGGAGGATTTAATGAAGCCTTTACAGTCCATTGGTTCCTCATCCTCTGCTGCTAATATCCTACCCCAAGAAACTATCACTGAGCTGGAAAGGATGAAAGCCACCACTCTTGCCACGACAAATTGGTTGCAAGGGGTGCAATCCAAAGGAAACAAAGCTATCAAGGACATTCTATCAACTCGAGGAGATGCTATGAGGGTGATGGATTGGTTGAAAGAGGTATTAGCTCAAGACAAAGAAGATATAGACCTCTTGTTGCAAATTACTAAAACCATCATGGAGTATACTAGGGGTGAGCTAGTAAGTGATGGAATTCTCCCTTCCTCCAGAGTTGCCAAATGTTGGGACTGATTTGAAGCTTTGTAAATTAGGCAGAAGGTTCTAAAAAAGATCTATAAGCAGAGGAGGAAAATTGAGGATACCCTAATTGGTGTGTATAATGAATGCATTTCCTTCTTTGAGATAATGACAGGGAGAAGGAAGATTGCACCTAAGAATTTGAGCTTAGAACAGTGGAGGAAATGGTGGCAAGATGTTTATGCTCCAATCAGTGGTGATCCTATTACTAAGCATCAATTGGATGATGCAACCACCTATATTGTTGTTATTGATAAATATCTAACATATAAGGTTGAGTGGGATAAATCGGTGGAGAAGTCTAGGGAAAATATTACATCAATTGAAAGCTGACTCAAATTTTTTCCTTTGCCACCCACAACTAACCTTGACAACACACTTTTGAAGGTGCATGAGAAGATTGATCAAAATAAAGGCAAAGGGGAAGGTAGTTAATACTAGGGTACATCGATATTTTTGCTTCCCTATTATTTTGTATACATTGGTCCAAGTTGCATTGGAGATCCTAGGCCAACTTGGATGAAGTTCATGCATTTAATGCATATTTGATTTCATTTTGAATTTCTCTTGGCCAAATTTTCCTAGGGCCAATTATTATTGTAAAACTTTGGCTAGGCTGACATGTTTTTGAGGCCTCTATTAATATGGCATTTCGCCTCATTTCTAAGGGCTAGATAGAGATAGATAGATACATACAAATAGAGATATAACTGCTATTAGAGCAAATTAAGTAGAGTAAAAGTAAGAAAGTAGTGTTCTCAAGAAAATATTGTAATAGAAGATTGGAATTTTTGCTACAATGGATAATTTGATGCAAGTAATGACATTGTGATTTGGTGCCATACTTGTGTTCCTCTTATCTTGCATGGTTCTTGTTATGCTCTCTTTAAAATTGCTTTAAGGAAAATTGATATTTTGATGTTTAGGATTAGATCTGATTCAATGATGTTTATGATTTGATATTTGAGGTGTTGCAGCGATCCTTGGTCCATACTTTTGGTAGCTAGTTGAAAGGTAGTTGATTTGCAAAGTTATTCTAGACCATATATCTATTGTGCTTAGTTCAATTGTGGATGTTTATTCATTTCAATTTCTTTTGGGTTGTCTTGGATGAATGTTCATAATCTGAAAATCTTTATTTCCTTAGAAGATTGCACCATTCTTGTGAAATTGCATATTTACTTGGGTTAAGCAGGAATTGGTTTATGAGGGATTGGTCTATTTCAAGTATTTCATCATTTGCATTGTTAATCTTAGGAGTAGCATTAATCTTAGTGATCTCCTAGAAACCCTAATATTTTGCTATTTTCTTCATTATTTGAGTTAGATTTAGGTTTGAAGTATCACCATATTGCTAGATCTAATAAATTAAAGATTTAGTATTTTCTTTTAGTAAGGGCCCATTGTAATTACTAGCATTTTCACATTTATCATTGAGTTGTTTGTGCATTGTCAAGACTTGACATCAGAGACCTTGGGGTCATCTCTTGAGGCTTGTTGATAGAGATTTACCTTTCAAGAGAGATAGGATATTACATTCTGTCTGAGTTGTTGCTATGCAGAAAACATCATCAATAGATTGGTGCTAGAAGGATTTCTTGAGTAAGCTAAGTTGGATCGCTTTCTGTTAGCCATCTCTCATGAAATATTTAGGAGAACTAGATCTACTCAAGGAGAAGAGGGAGAAGAGGAATTTCAAGAGTTTCCAGTCTCTACTAGGTCAAGAAGGACCAAAACAAGGGGCTAATCATCATCCACCCATTGACCTCCATCATTTCCATCATCTCCGTCTTTATCAAGTTCATCTTCATCCTAATCTGAGGACATTCCCATTCCACAACCTTAACCAGTCATAAATCAGCCATTACCCCCTCACCTCCACCAATGGCTTTCCTTGCCAATAATCCTTCTCCTTTGATCTTTGCTAATTACAATGTCATGCCCAAGAATCTAGGTCACTTTTGTTCTAAGTTCCATGTCAATGACCCTAATAGAAATGCTGAGGAACACATTAGGAACTTTTAGACTTGCCTCAAGGACAGAGGGATCAACCATGAAGATGTAGCATATAGGATCTTTCCTTATTCCTTAGGAGAATATGCATTTTATTGGTACAATCATTTACCTACTTGGTCTATTCAGGATTGGAATGAACTAGAGACTGCATTTATGTAGAAATTTAGGATTCCCGTTAGTCCCAATGAGCTCCACCATCAGTTCACTAATGTTAAGAGAGAAGTTAATGAGCCTATAGGGTCCTTTAACAATAGGTTTCATTGTGCCTATACCAGACTACAAGATCCTTATGTTGTTGATCAAGCCACAACTTTAGAAGTTTATTATGAAGGTCTTGATAGTCTGACATCTACCTTCATTAAATGGAGAAACAACCCTCCCAATACCCTACTTGATGCCTATGTTGAGGCTGTGAAAGTGAGCACTACCTTAAGACAACATGTGTCGGGACCTTTACCATCATTAGGGCCCACTGCTCACCCTGGACAAGTCCCAGCTCTCAATCAGACTCTCACTAATTACACTCCAATCATGAACACGGTTCCCTAGTTGCCTATGGTTCCCCATCCAGGGCCTCCAGTGAGTCAAGTTCCACCCGCCATCAGCTATCACTAGCAGAATGTAAATCAACCTCTACATCCACAATCTCATGCTAGCTATCCGTCCTATTTGTAGAATTATGATGTTTTGAACCAATCATTAAGTACTAATCCTACAATAGGATATCCTCAGAACAATTCTAATCAGCTTCCATATAGGTATCCTGACAAGGAAAGACTGGATGAGCTAACTAAGCAAGTGAAAAAATTGAACATGGAAGTGACTTACTTGAGGAACCAGAACATTTAGCTCCAAGCTGCTCAAAGAGATATGCAATCTAATTATGGTAGAGAAAATCGAGAAAATAAGCAAGGAAAAAACTTTGATAGGGGATATAACAATGAAAGGGGATATAATAATGATAGAGGATATAATGATAGGGGACAAAATTATGATAAAGGACAATCCTCAGGCCAAAAATTTGATAGAGGTCAAGTTGGTGGACAAGGTTTTGATAGGAGACAACCACCCAAACAGAACAAGACTTGGAATATGAGGCCTAACAATGGAGGAGTCCCCACCCCATTGGATCAACCAGTTAATCAATCAGTAAATCAACCAGTTAATCAGGAGAGGTCCCCTAGTGGTGTGTATTTGGTAGAGGCTGCTTTATCTAGATGGCGTAGATTACATAAAACAAGTCAACATTCTGAATTAGATTGTCAAGAGTTCTAGATAGCACCCTTAATCTTCCAATATGAAGTGGAGAACAATGCAAGTGGTCAGGAAATGGTGCCATATACTCCCTATGATTCATTAGTCTTGGTGCTAAATCATGCCCCTTTTCTATAGAGCGGGGGAAATGTACCTAAAGAAGAATTAGACTAGCTCAAGGAAGAGGCAGATCAGGTATGTAATGGAGATGAGATTACACAACTATTTGATGAGAATCCAGTGAATGATAATGGTCCCTTGGATGAAGAAAAAGCTTATGTTGAAGAAGTACAAACTTTACAGAGGCTTGCTAGGAAGTATGATTTGAGATACATGCCACATAGACATCCATAGGTTGGAGGCCCTTTCAGCACTTCCATCCCTCCAAACAACTTCACCATACCTCCAGATCCCAATGCTAGTAATAATCCATCGTATCCTCATGTGTCTAAGCAGTATCTGTCAAGGGAAGGATAAACACAGACGAACATGTCAAAAAGAAGGAATGTTGAATTAAGCAAAGAAAAGGTGGTGGAGTACTCCAAAGAGACCCTTGCTGATTTGAGTGAAGAACAATTGGCCATGTATGTTGTAGAAGAACTCAAGAAGCTTAAGGTAAGTCTCTCTGCATATGAACTATTGAAACTGTCAATAAGGCATCTAGTTCTCAATTGATGGGAAGGAAAAACCAGAGTCATAATCAAGTCCACATGCCTCCTGGAGATAACGGAAAAGAGAAGGATAGGACTCAAGTTGCTCACATGGATTCCCCCTTAACCTTGTTTTAGGGAAAAACTGACACCCCTTCGTTCCTAATCTATGTTCGTATATTTGGTAAGAATTTTCATAATTGCTTATTGGTTTCAGATGCTTCCACCAATGTAATTCCTTTTGGTGTTTGTAGAGATTTGGGTATTACCCCTATTGATTCCCAAAAGAAAGTTACTCAATTGGATAGAACTGAAGTGAATGTCGTAGGGGAATTAAAACATGATTCATATGCAGGTTGCTTCTGACCCCAAAATTCAACAAGTCATCAATATATAGGTGGCAGATATACCTTACGCTTATGGCTTGATTCTAGGAAGGGACTTTACTAGATATTTGAACGGATATGTCTTGACCGATCACTCTCACATGTGGCTTCCCTAGAGAGGGGTGCCAAACCAAATCAAAATTGAAAGGGAACCCATAATGAAGTACATGATCACAAAATATCAGAATAGCTCTAATGAAATTTTGATATCGGAAGTAAGTATGGGGAATTATGTGCTTGTAGCTCCTTTTGAGGAGTTAGAAGTAGAGGAAGTTCTTATGCTCCACATAGCACCTGTCGACCTTGCAGCAAAATCTAGTGGTACTGAAGCCTTAGTGGAACAAGTTGAAGATGAAGATGATCCAAAAGATAATCAGCTCAGTTTGTTGAGTAATTTCCAAGAGTTCATTCAAAAGTGCATTGAAGATCAGGTTCAGTTGGGTAGAGAAATGAAGTTTGGTGAAATGCTCTTGCCTAATTGGTGTAGGGTCCATAATGCCTCTCATTCAGAACTAGATTGTTGTTTATGCCAAACTGCAGTGGAGCAAGTGCAAAAATGTATCAATCCCATCCCAACAATCAAAGTCATTGTCTAAAATATTTAAAAGGATCCTAAAGGGAAGAAGGCCATGCTTTCTGAGTAACCTTCCAGTAGCCACAGTGTAAAGGATACAACAAGCAAGTCTACAGTTGTTGGTTGTTGGACTGTGAAGTTTGATGGATCCAAGTCAAAACAAGGAGTTGGAGCAGGATTTGAGACAATTAGTCCAAAAGCTAAAAATTTCTTCGCTGCTCATAGAATTCAATTCCATCACACCAATAATGTAGCAAATTATGAGGCTTTAGTCCATGGGTTGTTAATGGCATTAAAGAAAAAGGTCAATATTTTGCAAGTCTTTGGGGATTCTAAATTAGTGGTTAAGCAAGTTAGGAGACAATACTCTTGTCATGACAGAAGAATGACTAATTATAGACATAGAGTATGGGACCTCACTGAAGGATTTGATGCATTCAAAATTCAGCTGATACCACGTAGTAAGAATTAGATAGTAGATTCCCTTGCCCAGGAAGCTAGTACATTGCAACCCTTGTATCTTTCTAGATTGAAGAAGTTTACAGTGGAATTGACTCCAGTGCCTTAAGTACTCGATAATGTTACCAACTTCCAGGTATTTGAAGATGATAAGTATATTCTAGATTTTATCACAAACACTGATGTTTTTGCTTCTCAGATTATTGATGAAACTGAAACCCAAGAAGTAGAAATGGATTTAGAGGGAGTAATCAATTTGAAGACTAATACTATTCCTAGAGGAATGGTGCAATTATAAAGGGTTTTTGATTTGGATAAGGTCAAAGATCAAGAACAAGATGCCAAGAAGGAGTCCATCAGTGGATAGTGTGAAACATACAATATGGGAACTAATGAAGATGCCAGGAATGTCTTCATTAGAAAAGTGTTTACTCCAAAAGAAAGGAAAGGAATAATTTACGCATTACATAAATACTAAGATGTGATAGCTTGGAGTTATGAAGATTTAAAGACTTATGGCACATCAATTATAACTCACACTATCCCTCTGAAGCCAGGAGTGAAGCCTTTTAGACAGAGGAAAAGGCCAATTAATGCCTTATTGGAAGTTCTTATAATTCAGGAGGTACAAAAATTGCTATTTGCAAGAATTATATTTCCAGTTAGACATTCAACTTGGGTTGCAAACTTGGTTCCAATCCGAAAGAAAAATGGCTAAATCAGATTGTGTGTGGATTCTCGGAATCTCAACAGAGCATTAGAAAAGGATAATTATCCAATACCTTCACTGGATGAATTACTTTAGATTGTCAATGGTTCTCAAATGATGTCTTTCTTGGACGACTACTTGGGATATAATTAGTCATGGTGTAGTATGAAGATAGGCATAAGACTGCCTTCACCACAAAATGGGGTACATTTTCCTACAGAAGAATGCCCTTTGGTTTGATCAATGTTGGAGCCACATTTCAAAGGGCTATGGACATTTCTTTTAAAGATATCATTGGTAAATGCATAATCATTTGTATGGATGATCTGACAATTTTTTCCAAGAAAAGAGGAGACCACATAGCAGACTTTTGCAAAGTGTTCTAGAAGTGCAAAGAGTTTGAAATATCCCTCAATCCCAAGAAATGCATATTTGGAGTGACAGAAGGAAAGTTGTTGGGGCATGTTATCCTTGAGAAATAAATTTTCGTTGATCCAGAATGAGTGGAGGCCATACTCAAGATCCAACCACCTACTAGCAAAAAATAAATGAAGTCATTCTTTGGTAAAATCAACTTTGTAAGGAAGCTTATCACTAGATTTACTCAGATAGTCAAGCCATTAAATGCCATGTTGAAGCGGGATGCTAAGATTGAATGGAGTGCAAAGGAAAAAGAGGCATTTGTAGAAATTAAAAGAGCTATTGTTGAGGCTCCAGTTCTAGTAAGTCCTGATTATGAGAAGCCTTTCTACATATATTTGCTTGCTTCTGATCATTCTTGTGCTGGTATGTTGACCCAAAATTCTGATCAAGGGAATGAACACCCTATAGCATTTATGAATGCACCATTGAAAGATGTAGAGTTGAGGTAGCCAAGTGTGGAGAAATAGGCCTATGCCTTTGGTGCAGGAGCACCTTGGCTTAACTCCAATTTGATTATGTTGCAATTTTGGCTTGTACCTGACCTTAGCCAAGTCAGGATTGTAGTGTGCTTAGTTTGGACCTTAGAAGGTCTTGATGGAGTGTGGGGAGTTAGACATTAGGACTAATTTCATCTTACTGAATCATTGTTCATAAATGTTGCTTTATTTAGCTTTGGACAGTTTGTGTTGGAAGGATGAGCTTTAAATGTATTATCACCACATCCTCATTTCTTGAAGATGCCAAGAGGCAGTTAAGATGTTGGTGGATCGTAATCAAGGTGTTAGAGGTCCAAAGATTCAGGATCATGACATAGTGGAAGTTACAAAATGTTGTTGTAAAGTTGCATGGCAATTTTTGTGGAATTGCATGCAACATTGCTATATTGGATTCCCTTGAAATCAGGGATGTGGAGCTGAGAAACTCCCCTTGAATGATGGAAAAGACATCTATGAAAATGTGTGGCTCGTAGTGAGCAGTCATTTATCATTGTAAACCAATTTTGGTGTGAAGGAATAGAAGGAAGTTTAGCAGATTTCTGTGTTTTTCCCATGTGTTTTGCAAAATAGAGCTATCATAGGCGTGGTATACTTTGAATTAGCACTATATCTGAGTTCTTAGAATAGATTTGATTCACTTTCATTTTGTATTCAAGTTGAGTAGAGTAGATTTGTTGATTTGAATCCTTAGATTAGAGTTTAAAGGGTTTGTAATTCTAGTTTTGAGCAGTTAGTCAATAAATGGCTCCCCCATGAAATCTAACCACGGAGTTTTCCTGAGTTTGGATGGAAATAATAGGGGAGCCATGCCTTTGTACATATTTAGTAGTAGGAGATCCAAAGAGCCAAGATTTTTTTTTTTAAACTCAAACCCTAGGCGAGCTAGGACTGCCTGGTTAAGGAATTGAGAGTGAAAATTGAAGAACTTAGGCAAGGGAAGGTACTTTTGTATAGAATTTGTATGGTGTCAGGGAGATTTTAGTCACATTTTAGTAAGTTGAAAGGATTGAAACCTCAACCAATCCATAAGAGATAGATTTGAAGGAGAAAGAGTTAAAACCCTAGGAATTAGGCCTTTTAGCCCTAATCCTCCTTGATTGTCGGAATCAACTGTATGGTATAGACAGAGGCTTGAAACCCTATGAAATATTTAAAGGCTTGAAAAGGGTGTCTGGAAATGAAATTTAATTGATAGGTTGTTTGTCAAAATTGTTCAAGAAAATCCAAAATTTGACTAGTAAGGGCTAGTAGGGAATAGGCCTCTTCAAGGTAAAATCTTGAGATATGGTAGATTGAGGATTGAAGATCTTTCAAGATGCATTCAAATGAATGTGAAATGAAAGAAAACAATGTCTTTAACACCCCTACAAGTAGTTCAAGCAAGTTGATGAAGTTGGCATCTAGATCCTTCTAGGTGTTGAGAAGGAGAATGCAATTTCAAATGGTGTTGGTCTTCCTAAGTTAAGCACAAGTGGAAAACTCTTTGAGAAGAGTTGGAGCAAAGCTTGGTTAATCACCCAAGCTCAACAAGAACCATTGGTAGCAGGTTCCAGGAAGGAGGCAATGAAGGAGTCTCTAAAAGATTGTGTAAGCAGGCTTGTTAAGAAATTTAGACATTATATTCTCAGGAACAAGGTGTTTGCCATAGTCCCTGACCCTATAGTCAAATTGCTATTGATGCAAAATGTACTAGGAGAGTGCAAAGAAAAGTGGGTGACTATGCTGCAGAAATATGACATCAAAATTCAGCCTATGAAGTTAGTAAGAGGACAAGGGTTAACAAGAAAAATGGCAGAAATGGGCCTTGATCTTATAGTCCAACATTATAATATTGAAGATGTTTCTCCAGGAGGCTGGTATGATGACATTATCCACTGTCTACTGAAGCAAAGGTGTCCTGACCATTTCAATGTAGTACAAAGGAGGGCACCACGCTTGAAGAGTGATGGTTCCATTCTAAAGGGAGCTATCCTATATAAAAGAAATCATGAAGGCATATACTTACGGTGCTTAGGACAACAAGAGGCTAAAAGGGTCATGACAAAATTTCACGATAGATATGGTATTGGCCATGGATCTACACATTCTACTGCAAACCATATTTTGAGAGTTGGTTACTACTGGCTTACATGTTTCAAGGATACACATAGTCATGTCAGAACCTGCCATGTGTGCTAGACTGTAGCAACAAGGGAGAAGTATGCAACTCTTCCACTCCAGCCGGTGTTTACGGTAAAACCCTTTGCATAGTGGGGAATGGACTTCATTGGTCCCATCAATCCATCCTCCTCTACTGGTCACAGGTATATTCTCACCATTACTAATTATTTTACATGATGGACTGAAGCTCTTGCATGCAAACAGTGTACTTCTGAAGTGGTAATTGATTTCCTTGAATCAAGTATTATCAATCGCTTTGGATGTCCTTTATCTTTAGTTTGTGATAATGGTCCTACATTTGCATCTTTGAAATTTCCCAATTGGGCCTTCGATCACAGGATCATAGTAAAGTTTGCATCCAGTTATTATCCATAGGGTAACATGTTGGCTGAGTCTTCCAACAAAAACATTTTGAAAGTCATCTAGAAGCTATTAGAGAAGAATCCTAAGGATTGCCACACTCAACTTAAATTTTCTCTATGGGAAAATCATACTAGACAAAAGACTTCCTTAGGGACTTCCCCTTACCACCTTGTGTATGGCCTAGAACCAGTATTTCCCATCCAATTGAGGATTCCTACTTTGCAATTCATTAATGAGTATTATGATGAAGAGAACAAGTGTGAGGCCCGCTTGCAAGAACTGTTACACCTTAAAGAGAAAAGAGATGAAGCCTTAGAAAACTTTGTTAAACATCAAGGTGTAGTTAAAAGATAGTTTGATAGAAGAGCCAAGGTAAAAGCCTTTAGGATTTCTGACTTGGTTCTCTATTGGGATAAATCCCATGACCGTAAGGGGGAGCACAGTAAATTTGACAAACTTTGGCTTGGCCCTTATCAGATTTCAGAGATCCTGGGTGATAATTCTTTTCGTTTGAAGACTCTCACTGGGGAGGATATCCCATTGCATGTCAATGGGTGGTACTTGAAGCATTATTTCCAGTCTTGAGCTGTTTTCAGCTCTTTTCCTGTACATAGCTAGATTAGGTTTTCTTTCTATTTTGTTTGCTTTGGTTAGAATAGATTTCCCTTTATTCTTTTCTTTTCTTTTGGTTAGTTTAGGTTTGCTTTCGGTTTTGTGTTTTGCTCTACTTTTTCTCTAGAGGTTCTCTTGTTTTTTCCTGGCTGTGTTGCACCTATATGACAAATATACCTTTCTTTGGGACTTTTCTGAGTATTTTATTGATGAACTTTTATCCAATGTCCTGAATGGATGGTTAAGGTCTTTGTTATCATCAAGCAATCTAAATGTTTGATTTGAAGAGGATGGGTCACTAGTTTGATTTGAACTTGAAAAATTTTGAAATCTTATATCTCTTATACATCTTAAGAATCTTGAGGTTATTGTGGAATCCTTACAAGGTCTTGTCAAGTGAAAAAATCTTATTTCTGCTTCAGCGCCACTATGGTTCTCAACCCTGAGTGTGAAATTCATTGTTCATAGGTTGAAATGAAAGTGAAAAGAAAAGAAATATTAAGAGAAAAAAGAAAAATATTGAAAAAAAAAAAACCATTCAACAAGTATCAGGGGTATCTAAATATCTCTACCGAGGCTATGGATGCCTGACTCACTTTAGATTTATGTTTGGGAGAGTCACAGTGATAACCTCGTCAGGGCTATAGATTCCTAATTGGCAATGAGGTTCTATCCAGGTTGCTTGTGATGTTAGAATCTTTACGTAGCCTGCTCTGATTGAACTTAGTTTTTGTAGTAGCTCAAGGAGGGAAATGAACTCATTTGCACACACTTGGATTTTCAGTTTATGGAAGGTTCAGTTTTCCTTTGGTTCTAATTCCTTAATATGTGCATTTTGATTCATTTTTTCTGATAGTGAGATTTCAACTAGAGATTCTGGGTTCTTGATTTCAGTTTGTCATCGAAATTCTCTAGAGAATTTTCCTAGCAATAGTCACTATTTGTTGTGCAGTTTTGCACATGTATGCCCCCCTGAAAGCAAGGACCCTCTTTCACTTTGATTTTTGGCATCTTGTCCCTTTGATTTTGATGATTTACTTTTCCTTGGCATGGGCCTAAATGTTTATCTTGCCTACCCAAGTCATCCCTCTAAGTTACACATTGAAAACCTTAAGTTTTGGGCAAAGTTTGGGTTTTTTCCCTAAGTCCGTGATTTTCCACCCTGATCGGATTTTCCTAGATTTCGTTTTAACTCTGGCTAAGTGTGGTGATTCAAAGAATTATGTTCTTCGCGGAATTCCGTGGGGGGCATATTTTTTTCGAATCTGTCCTGTTGTCGGGTTTTTGGATTTTCTCCAACTTGTCTTATCAGTGGCATTAATGAAATTTGTATTGTTATATGGGATTCATTTAACTGATCTTTGAGGGATATTTTTCCATTATGCTTCATTTTTTGCATCCAATTGAGCTGAGGAGTGCATTATTGGAGTGTTAGATTTTATTTGAGGCGCTTGATCTGTGAATTGTTCAATTTAAGTGGTGTTTCTTGGGCATTTTTGTTGTTGTCTTTGCTAGGCACCATCAAACTCATGTTTGTCATTCCTGAGGTTGATTTCATTTCATCATGGTATGTATACGATCGCCTTTCTTTTGATTGATGAATGTAGGCAATGCTTTGGCTTTCTGGCTTGTTTGGAGTTTGGATTTCTACATTTTGTGGCTAGGGTTGCATGATACTTTTTGATTCATTATTTCCCAAGTAATTTCGAGTTCACTCTTTCATTTGCATCATGAAATAACTTTCTTATGAGTCATGAATACCCCCCCCCTCTAGTAAAGATTTAGCAATTGCAATGTTTGAACCTTGGGCCTTCCTATGTGTCAATGGTGGATTTGTAGGGTTTGATACCTAGGGCATTGTCATTTCACCTTATCTTGCTCTTGAATAGGCCTAGAATTCAAGGAAAATATATGGAGGGCTCATATCAAACTTATCTCAGGCCTAGATTCTTGAAATTTCTGATTGATCCATCAATTTGGTCCAAATCATGGCTGAGTGCCGAAGTTCGGGTTTTTTACCCATATCGGGATTTCTGGCTGTGGAGGATTTTCTTGATTTTCCTTGTCTCCTTCACTTTCACAGAATTCACAACTTTTTAGAGTTTTACCTTCCTTGTGTATTTTCGAGATTTACAGAATGTCTCCTCCATCGTGGAAATTTGTCCCATACGGATTTTCTTGGCAATGGATAGAAAGTAAAGAAATATAGAATAACATTATTTGTTAAGGGGTTATTATGCATTCTATGATTAATTTATGTTATGTTGAGATCCCACATGTTGTTTCTTGATTAATAATGATCGGATTGAATTGCTAATATCTTTTTTCATGTTCATTTTGCTGGAATCCGTCCAGCCCAGAATTCTCTAGAATTCCTCCCTGGCTTGGATTCCGTGGATGGGCTTGAAACTTGAGTTTTAATATGATTATTCTATATGATGTTTAATGACACCTGGCTTATCCGAGGACTCATTTTTAAGGATGCTTATGTTGTATATGTTTGTGTGATCCTTACTATGGTCTCCTTTGTTGAGTGTAGGCCAAGTCTAGCAGGACAGTAGCTGTGAAGGCTAAGGGTGACATAGAAGGATCCTCGGTATCTGAAGTAGAGAGAATTAAGATGGATATCAAGAGAAAAATACCAAAGAGAAAAATTACCTCTATCTGGTAAGAGGTAAGGGATACAAACATTGGACTATGGGACTATGAAGAATTCAAGGGCAGAATGGCAGCACAAGATCTTCCTTTGGTGGCTAAGAGAATGATGGAGTCAGGCCTGGCACATGTAGTTGGTTTTCCCTCTACAGTGCAATGTTATGAATTAGTTCTTGAGTTTGCTAGACATTATGACCAAGGTACACAAAGGATAATCGGTCCCCATGGGAGAGTTGTGGTAAATCTGAATCCTGTCTCCATAGCTCAAACTTTTGACATGCCTGATAGATCTCATGTGGTGGTGTTCAACATGGAGGGAGCTAAAAAGTACTATGAAGAGGGGATTGTTAAATCACAACAACTTATCAATTCCTGGTTGGAGAAGCCCAAGTCTCACTATTCCAAACTGCCCAAATAGCTACTCAGAGCAAAATTTAAGAAGGAATACTATGATGCCATTAGATTACTTAGCAAGGTAGTTGGATTGAAGAATGTAGGCATGTTTGAAAGCTAGATGTGTCATGTTATTGAAAGGATGGAACAAGAAAAGATTAATTACCATTGGGCAGGTGTAATTAGTGTTGTAATCCATGAACAATTGAGCAATGTGCTACAAACAAAGACCTTCACCATGACTTCCTACCTAGTTTATGCACTTGCAAGATTTCATCTCTATAAGGGATTGAGCACAAGAGGAGTCTTTGGACAAGATGTTATTTATGAAGTTTACCCTCAATTGCACTTTGGAAGCTCGAGGTATAGGAGGGTGAATGATGCATTCACCATGCATATCACCAGATTACTTCAAGGTGTAGAACACATAAGAATTTTAGATCAAGCCAAGGAGCTCATCAAGAAGTATGGAGCTTGGTTGATTCAATTCCTAAATTTCTCATACATTCATATTGATGGCTGCCAAAGGGCTCTATATAAAATTCCACGGTATCCTACTGATCACATCTTGCTTTTGGAGGTCACTAGACAAATATGTGATTTTTATGCTATCGTCAAAAGGGACAAACATAAAACTGGTTTTGGTGGAGACTTCCCTTTGAGGATTGGCATTGGAGAGGCATGCCCATCCATTAGTTCAGCTCAGGCTTCAGAAGAGGAGATGAATGCTCTTGGTTTATCCTTTCACTCCAAGAGATCTAGATTTGACATAACTCGTGAAGCACAAAAGAAGGTCAGTAGAGAATATAGCGATAAGGTTGATCTAGAAGACTACTGGGCCAACTGTAGTGATGAGTATGAGGTTAGAAAAAGGAATTTTTCTCAGCTTCCAGTTGACTCAGTCTGATTATTTAATGTAAAGACAGTTCCAGATCAAATTAAAGATGATGGGGACTTGATTCAGGGCCATGCTTATGAGGTAGTTAAGAACAAGCCAATTGGTGAAGTAGATTGGTTGGAAGAAGAAAAGATAGAATTAGGACAGCTAATGGATCCAGTCACCAAGTATACCAAGATGTGGTTGAAGCATAAAATATGGGAGTTGGAAAATGAAGGTGTGCAATGTACCTTTAATCTAATGGGAGATTTGAACACTCACTCTACTTCTGAGGAATCAATTGAGCAAGATCCTAAAGGTAAGGGTAAGGTGGTCTCCCCTTTTAAAATCAAGATTAAGGATGTTCAAATGGAAAAGGCTCAAGAAACAGAAAAATAGAGAAAACCTATTGCTAAGAAAAGGGGGCATACTTCAAGGGATAAGAAGCCTGCAAATGAAGAAACTGAAAAGAAAGATCTTTAGGTTGGTACTCATGTGCCCAAAAGGAGAAGAATCATAAGGTTGTCACAAAAGGTAGGTTCTAAGGATGAGGAAGAAGTTGTTCCACCTGTGGTAAGTATAGAGAGTCCAGGAGAAAAGACCTAGGTGTATACAAGGAATTCAAGGACTCCTCCTATAGATAGTGTTCTTAAAATAGATCCTCCTCTAGTTACTTCTCATAAGGAGAAGCATGATGTTATTCCTTCTTCCCATGAGGCTCAAAATGAACCAGGTCAATCTAAGAAAGTTGAGGACCATCAAGACATAGAAGGGGAAGAATTTCATGAAGGTGAGCTTTATAGTGTAGAGGCTGAAATATAAAGGGTAATGCAATCTCCCTTGGTTGCATATGAGGACTCGCCAGTTAGAACTGAAGAAGCTAGGTCCCCTCTAAGAGAAGAAGAATCAGAAAAGGTTCCTTCACCTGTGCATAGGGGGGAGCGTGTTGAAGAAGAGAAAGATAAAGCTAAAGAGACTCCTAGGAGGAAGAATTTGAATGAAGAAGTTCCTAAGGGTTGGCAGGAGGAAGTAGGACATACTGAAGTGCAATTGGAGTCCACTGTTCTCGAGTGGTTAGATAAGGAAATAAAGAGAAAGCAAGTTATTGTGAAGTACCCCACCCAACTGGCATGAATTACTGGCCAAGATGGGAACAGATAAAGGTAAGAAGGCCAGGGTTATTTCAAAGATTGAAAGAGATGAGGCAAACAATTAGGTAGTCCACATTGCCACTCCTACCCCTGATAAGAATAAGGATGATGTAATTGCAAAAGATTACAATCTGTTGACCATCAATCTAGGATCCACCTCCATGGAGCAAGACATTGACGAATATTAGGGTTCTAGTGTAGTCATCCTAGGTAGATTAAGAAAGGAGGTCAAAAATAAGCATGAGTTGAAGAAATAAAATGAGAGACTGAGGAAGTCATTGGAGGATTTAATGAATCCCTTACAGTCCATTGGTTCCTCTTCCTCTGCTACTAATCTCCTACCCCAAGAAACTATCACTGAGCTAGAAAGGATGAAAGCCACCACTCTTTCCATGGAAAATTGGTTGCAATGGAAAATTGGTTGCAAGGGGTGCAATCCAAAGGAAATGAAGCTATCAAGGACATTCTATCAACTGGAGGAGATGCTATGAGGATGATGAATTGGTTTAAAGAGGTATTAGCTCAAGACAAAGAAGATATAGACCTCTTGTTGCAAATGACTAAAACCATCATGGAGTATACTAAGGGTGAGCTAGTAAGTGATGGAATTCTCCCTTCCTCCAGAGCTGTTGAACCTTGGGAATGGTTTGAAGCTATGCAAATTAGGCAGAAGGTTCTGAAAAATATCTATAAGAAGAGGAGGCAAATTGAGGATACCCTAACTAGTGTGTATAATGGATTCATTGCTTTCTTTGAGATAATGATAGGGAGAAGGAAGATTGCACCTAAGCATTTGAGCTTAGAATAGTGGAGGAAATGGTGGAAAAATGTTTATGCTCCAATCAGTGGTGATCTTGTTACTAAGCATCAACTAGATGATGTGGCCACCTATATTTTTGTTATTTATAAATATCTAACATATAAGGTTGAGTGCGATAAATTGGTGGAATAGTTCAGGGAAAATTTTACATCAATTGAAAGCCAACTCAAAGTTTTTGCTTTGCCACCCATAGCCGACCTTGACAAAACACTTTTGAAGGTGCATAAGAAGATTGATTGAAATAAAGGCAAAGGGGAAGGTCGTTAATACTGAGCTACATCGATATTTGTGCTTCCCTATTATTTATTATACATTGGTCCAAGTTGCATTGGAGATCCTAGGCTGACCTAGATGAAGTTCATGCATTTAATGCATATTTTATTTCATTTTGAATTTCTCTTGTCCAACTTTTCCTAGGGCCAATTATTATTGTAAAACTTTGGCTAGGCCGAAAAGTTTTTGATGCCTCTATTAATATCACATTTCACCTTATTTGTAAGGGCTAGATAGAGATAGATAGATATAAACAAATAGAGATATAGCTACTATTTGAGGTGTTTCCGTGATCCCTAGTCCATACTTTTGGCAGCTAACTGACTGTTAGTTGCTTTGCAAAGTTAGTTTGGACCATATATCTATTGTGCTTAGTTCAATTGTGGATGTTTATTCATTTCAATTGCTTTTGGGTTGTCTTGGATGAATGTTCATAATCTAAAAATATTTATTGCCTTAGAAGATTGCACTGTTCTTGTGAAATTGCGAATTTACTTGGGTTAAGCAAGAATTGGTTTATGAGGGATTGGTCTATTTCAAGTATTTCATCATTTGCATTGTTAAGCTTAGTGATCTCCTACAAACCATAATCTTTTGCTATTTTCTTCATTATTTGAGTTAGATTTAGGTTTGAAGTATCACCATATTGCTAGATCTGATAAATTGAAGATTCAGTCTTTGCTTGTAGTAAGGTCCCATTGTGATTACTAGCATTTTCACATTTATCACTGAGTTGTTTGTGGATTGTCAAGACTTGACATTAGAGACCTTGGGGTCATCTCTTGAGGCTTGCTAATAGAGAATTACCTTTCAAGAGAGGTAGGATATTACATTTTGTCTGAGCTGTTGTTGTGTAGAAAACATCATCATGTAAGAGAACAATGTTTGAAGTTCACCTTCTTCATTTATGACAACCCTTACCTTTAGCAAAACAGTCCTTTTCAATATCTATTCATATGTTAGGAACACAAAATGCACATCACAATTGTAGGATGGAAAATAGATTGCATTGTCAGTCACATATTATTTTATGCAAGTTGTAAGAAAACATACATAATAGTTTGAAATGTGAAAAACACACTGGGTTGTGAGACACTGTTGATTTTATGTAGACTATAATAGAACAATGTTTTGAAGTTCACCTTCTTGATAGATAATAACCCTTACAACAAACATTCCATTTCAATATGTCTTCATATGCTTCAATCAAAAAGAGCACAATACAGTTGCATGATGGAAAACACACTAGGAGGTTACCGACTTCTTCTTTTAAGCACACTATAAGAGAAAAATGTTTTGAAGTTCACCTTCTTCTTTTATGAGAACCCTTACCTTTAGCAAAACAATCCATTTCAATATATGTTCATACGTTAGGAACACAAAACACACATCATAGTTGCAAGATGGAAAACAAATTGCATTGTCAATCACTTATTATTTTATGCAGGCTGTAAGAAAAGAATGTTTTTCATTGAAGGTCAACAGAGTCAAATTTGTCAACTTAACTATCTAAAACTCTTTACCACCAAATCCACCTTTGGTTTGTAGAGACTGTCTTCCCCAAATGCCTATTCAAGAAACCCTTGTTTGAAGCCATTCACATGAGGGTAACTTGGATAACTATATTCGCCTCTTTCTCAAACCTTCAAACCAAGTCAAACACCTTTATTGAGGCTTGTACATGCTTAAAAGAAGGGATATTGCTGCCCTCACCTTTTTGATGAAACCCTAACCTAAAATCTCTCTTTTAGTAAGGGAATGTCTATCAAACCTGGGGGCAATAGAGTTGAAGGTAAGATTAAGTTTTTGCAGGCTTATTTTTTCATGTTTGAAGAGTGTTTAGAGTTTGGGAAGCTTGGGAACATTTAATTCCATAAAAATATCATGAAAAGGCTCAAAATGAGGGTTTAGTGAAAAAGTGTGTTGGAAACTGTTTCTTCCAAAAGTAATTGTGGATGTTTTTGCCTCATAAAAACACCTAATGAATTCAAATAGTCCTTTAACAAGTCTCAAAAGTTAGGTATCATCTACTTTTAGGAATCAAGAAAACATTGATCTACTAAACCCTTACTTTATACACAAAAAAATCTCTAACAAATGAGGGTTTAATAGAATATTGTATTCCAAACCTTACCATGCTCTGCCACCAAATGAAATATGTTTAGAAATGTCTACCCATGCTTTAGGAACAAACTTTGAGCCCCATTGAATGCACTTTCCTCCATTCCCAACTTGTACGCATCCTTTTTAAATTGGAAAACTTGTGTATTCTCTAAAGATGAGCAAGCAAACATTGAATGGTTCGCTTCCCCTACATGATTCAACATATACACTTCTTAGAGCATGGTATTGCATAACGTCATACCAAAAATCGGACTTATGTAAGTAAAGTTATTGAATTCAAACCATCCTTCCATTGGGTTTACACTGACAAAATACAGTCATCGGTGAGGACTCCTTTCACCAGATTGGAATGTTGAAGTGAACAAAAATATCCCAAAAAGAAATAAGAAAGCTTACAACGTGGTACAAGCACATACTAGAAAAAAATAAATTTGCAATACAATTATGTATTACAATATATAAATTGAAATGGGTTTTGTCATAATCACCTGTATTAGATGTTGTATCCTCTGCCACATCCATAGTAGTTGTGCCTAGAGTCTAACATTGCATATTGACATTTAGGTTCAAACTATTGTTTACGGACAAGGGAAAGGAGTCATCCATAGGGGTTTGGTGATTTGAATGTTGTGCAGAATGATTTGTACGCCGGGTTCGACATCAAAAAAGATCCTTGCTTGCACTAAACCATGGACGCATGTGAACGGTGCTAGTTGTACCTTCAGTAGGATCTGGAATGAATTCAAACAATAATGCATTTGGTTGTCATAGGTCCTCTAGAAACCTATCCATGCATTCTATGTATGATTGCACTTGTTGTAGAGATTGTGGCGGTGTACACATCACTTTCTTCAATAGTTCTTTTGTGTCATTCCAAAGAGACATTGTCACCACATGTTCATCATATACATGAGTGATAGAAGGAGCTTGTGTAGGCATGAGAACATTAGGATTTTTTTCCTCTACGGCCCCCTATGACAATGTCTCGTACAAATCCATCCCTGTATCAATTGGTTCACCTTCCCTATCTAAATGAGCACATAGAAGAAATTTGTATTACATAGTAGACAATGCAAAACACAATTGGCACCCATAACGTAACACAATTTAAATTGGAATTCACTTACCGTAGATGACCCCTTCAATGGCAGATGATATTTTCATCAATTTAACAACCTTGATGACATGTTTGCAAGTGTTCCCCTACAAACCCCAAGGGTAGTCATAAACAAAAAGGTGCTCCCCAAATTTATAAACAAGGTAGTGCATTGGCCTACTTTGACTTTTCACCCAGTATTGTATAGGATATGTTTCATTGGGAATACAGTCATCATCCAGAATTTCCTTGGCCTGCTCCACACTAGATAACATATTTAAACACTTTTGGTTCATCAAAAAACCATAATGCTACAACTTTTCCTTTTTCCTATAAAATGGTTCCATTTTATACACAAGTGTGTAATACAAATAGTCCATTCTCCTTGTCCATTTTTTTGAATGATCACACAAGTACCGAGTTTTGAGTGCACACTGGTATGACTCAATGGATGCATTTGTATCCTGGTTGGCATGTGGGAATAGTCTATAATGTTTTTCCCACATGGCTGCGAAAAAAATTCTAATAGTCAAGTAAACCACAACGTATTAGAGGTGACATCAAAGAATTTGAATGGTGTGAATCTTGGGAGGTGACGAAAATTGTCAACTCACCAATTCAACCTTCTCCTTCGTACCAGGTCTTGTTGAAGTACTCTAAGAATCAGGGCTAATCATTGAACTCTTGAAAGAAAGAGTTCAATAGCTGAATGACGCAATCTTCGGTGTCACCGATTTCCATCATGATAGTGCAAAGACTGTGGAAGATGTCCATTTCCTTTTCCTTGTCTGCATACTTATATACATTCTTTAGCCAAGCCCTTTTGACATGCCAAAGGTATAAAAGCACACGACATTGAAAGAAAACCCTAATAGACAATAAATTTATGATATTTTTTACCACTCAACTACATGAGATAGTGGCATTGCAAATGAATACCAAATGAGAAAGGTAGAGAAATGAAGAAAGGGATGCACATATTGTATGCCTTGGATTTCTGCAGTTGCACCATCAGTCAAGAATTCATTGATTCTCTAGTCAAAGCTAGCTATTCTTCCGCAGTCATGCAATATTCATAGCCATGTAGAGATGTCCTCAATATTGTTTCACGAGGAGACTACCCACACAACTGACACACCACTCTGTTGCTCGTCAAAAGTGAGGATAGTATGCAATGGATACTGTAGAGATAACAACTTAGTGTGAGCATTTTCAAGTTTATAGCTAGCAAGATCATTGAAAAAATGAAGAACTATTTGTCAATGTTTGTAAGGCCTCACCCCATATTTGTTAGTTGCAAATGTGGAATCCATCAAGATGATTGAATTGTGCGAGTGGGTAACCATCCTATCCAGGATCCATGGATTTTGAATCCTGATAACAAAAGGTGTATTCCTCCCATCAGGTTGTTGAACGTAGAAGAAGTTGTTTTTAAGTCCTCTCCACTCCACATAAGCATACTTGTCAAGTCCACTTTGTGTTTCTATGCATGAGTAGAATGCACCTTTCGCCAGGCATTCATAACATCCTTTCTTGTAAGGAATTAATCTCTCTTGGACATCATGCCACATAAGACAGGATCGTTGATGTGTCTATCCATTATAGCATTGACACTAATGTCCATGAGCAAAAGGCTTTCAATATAGCTTTTGCACTTTGCAGATAGATTAGCAGAAAATATAGAATATTTCTCTCCACTTGTGTCATGAATGCCATAGCAATATTGACCATTTTTATCAATGTGGAAATTTGGAACATTTCTTTGTAGATAATATAGGCAACATTGGGTTTTCCATTCATAACCTTGACCATGAAGTGGTATTGACAACCTCACATTTGTATAAATGTCTTATGTGGTTTCTCCTCTGGTGGAAGCTGGACTTTATTGTCTTCAGGACCGTATTGACACAAATAGCTGGGAGAAAGGGATCATCTCATCATGTTGAACCAAGGAGAGTAAATTATCATTCGACCATAGAAATGAATGTCGAAAGATACAAACCTCTGATAAGAAATTGTTTTGCCATAAGTTTTGTTGTCAACGGGATAGGGGTGGTAGGTTCTCTTGTTTTCTTGTACACAAATTTGGTTTTGAAACCTTCAACAGACATTTCACCATGAATGAAATGATCAATTTTCATAAGAGGAATTGCTGCAACAAGGTCAGGGACCTTATCCTTGTTGATGGAAATATCACCCATTCCAAATTAGAAGACGAAAAAGGAGAGCCTCCATTTTGTACATCTTGCACCTCCAATTCATCTTGCTTCTTCCATTTCAAACCTCTCCCCATTCTAGGAAATGACGGAATTGGATGAATATTTAACATTAGTGTAGATTGTGTGAAGAAAAATAAATAAACTATTCATTAAACATAGATAAATTGTGCTTGCATAGTTGTCACCCGCATGAAACCAATACGAGGTTGTTGACTTCAACCAAGGAAAATTAAAGGTGATAGATTCAATCAAGCTACTCATAAAATATAACACAAACGAATGCTAGAAATCAAACAATCCATCTCAACATACAGGTGGACATAGACAAGGACAACAAAAAATGGCAAGTGAAACCTTTGATGACATCTTGGTATGGAAGAGAAAAAAAAAAAAAGTGCATCCATTGCTGCGAGCAATGCCAAAATGATAACATGTTTCTTGCATCTATTGAAATAAAATGAATCAGTAATGGAGAGTATGAGGAAAGGCATAAAACTACAAAATTTTCTATGAACCATGATGTAAGTGATTGCAGGTTGGAAAACACATTGTGTAGACTAGCCTTCACGCTAACATAAAGACCGCAACCTTGCAAGTAAATATAAAAAAGATTTCAAAGAGTATGGGGTGTACAAACCTCTTTTACTTGAGGAGACATGTTGTGATATTCATCCTTCCATTTCACATGACTTAACATGAGGAGAAAAAGCACATCAAACAATTAACAAAATAAACAACTGAAGGTTAAACCACATGATCAGTGGTTCAACCTAGAACTTCATATGTGGTGTAGGAGTGTAACATGCATCACAATACGCAATTACTTATACTATAGCAACAATAGATGTATTATGGTGTGAAGATACGTTGGTTGTGTTGTGTGTGTAAGTGTTAAAGAAGAGTTTGAAGGGTTAGAGGGCAAGCAAAACCTTTGATGACAACCTTGTATGTAAAAAGAATAAGTGCATCCATTACTGCGAGCAATTCCAAAATGATAACATGTTTCTTGCATTTGTTGAAAATGAGATGAATCAGTAATGAAGTGTATGAGGAAAGGTATAAAGGTGTAAAATTTTCTATGAACCATGATTTAAGCAAATGTAGGTTGGAAAACACAATGTGTCGATGAACCTCCACGCTGACATGAAGACCTAAACCCCGCATGTAAATATAACAAAGATTTTAGAGAATATGGGGTGTACAAACCTCTTTTACCTGAGGAAGCATGTTGTGATATTCAACCTTCCATTTCAATTGACTTAACATGAGGAGAAAAATCACTTCTAGCAATTAACAAAATTAACAAGTGAAGGTTGAACCACATGTTCAGTGGTTCAACATAGAACTTTGTATATGGCATAGGAGTGTAACATGGACCATAGTATGTAATTAATTATACAATGGCAACAAGAGATGTATTATCATGGGAATATACGTTGGTTGTGTTTCATGTGTAAGTGTTAAAGGAGAGGAAGGGTTAGAGGGATAGCAAAACCTTTGATGACAACCTTGTATGTAAAAAGAATAAGTGCATCCATTTTTGTGAGAAATGCCAAAATGATAACATGTTTCTTGCATCTATTGAAAAAAAGATGAATCAGTAATGTAGTGTATGAGGAAAGGTATAAAGGTGTAAAATTTTCTATCAGCCATTATGTAAGTGAATGTAGGTTGGAAAACACAACATGTAGATGAACCTCCACACTAACATAAAGACCACAACCCCACATGTAAATATAACAAATATTTTAGAGAATATGGGGCGCCTGTACAAACCTATTTTACCTGAGGAGGCATGTTGTGATATTCAACCTTCTATTTAGGGAGTCTTAACATGTGCAACAAAGGGGCATCTAGAAATTCATGAAAAAAGGAAGTGAAGGTTGAACCACATGATGAGTGGTTCAACCTGCAACTATTTATGTGGCGTATGAGTGTAATGTGCATAACATTATGTAATTAATTCTATAGTTCCAAGAACAGATGTATTGGGGAAGATACCTTGGTTGTGGTGCATGTGCATGTGTTAATGGAGAGGAAAGGTTACAAGGAAAACAAAAGCTTTAGAACCTTCTATGTAAATAAATGTGCATCCATTGGTGCCAATAATGCCAAAAGAATAAAAAAAAATTGCATCTGTTGACAAAATCATGAATCAGTAATAGAGTGAATGAAGAAAGTCATACATGTGCAAATTTTTCTATCAACCATGATGTCAACCAATGCATGCTGGAAAAGACAGTGTCTACTGGAACCTCAAAGTAGACATAAAAACCACATGTAAAATCACAACCTCACGTGAAAGAAGAATAAGACGTCATAGTATATGGGGTGTACAAACATGTTTTACCTTAGAAGGCATGTTGTGATATCGACCCTTCCATATGGGGTGAGTTAACATGACCAACAAAAGCATATATGACAGTGCATGAACTAAAAAAGTGTAGGTTGAAAAACTGGATGGGAAGTCCAACTTGCAACTTTTTATGTAGCCTATAAGCCTAATGTGAATAATAACATGTAATTACTTCTATGGCTGCCAAAAATGTGAAAAGAAAAAAACATAATCATTGCATCTGGTGATAAAAAAAATCAGTCAATGAAGCCAAACATCTATGAACATAAAACTAAATATGACCAGCAAAAGAACATTAGGCACAAAAGTAAAAAATTCCACCCTTCAGCTTACAACAAGCAAACATATCGTAAGTACAACCCACAGTGTTTTCCAACATGCCTATAGTTTATTAATTAGAGAAAGTTCAAATGCAATTTCTAGTCTAGTTGTGACTTATTTTATATTTTAAAGATGTTCCTTTCATTACATTCATATTGTGTAAACAAGAAAAAGATTTTCTTCCAAAAAAAAAGAAACAATTGCCTAGAGACATGAAAGCCATGCATGAAATGGTAGAAATTTTTTGTAAATAACTTATCAAACAGAAAGCCTCTACATTCTCTAATGAGAAAGACACTCTCCAAGCTAACCAAAGAGCAACTGCAAAGCTACAGACAAGTATTCAAGACATTCAAAACTCTATCCAAAAAATGGATGTTACTGTCCTAAGGGCTGATAAAGAAGCAACTGCTCCAAACATAAAAATAAAATGTACTTATAACTAAAACCCAACACTGTGTTTCCCATTTACAATTATTTTTTGCACTTCTTTTTTCAATCATCTGAAATTTAAACACAAAAATGGAATGTGTGAATTGGAAGACATTCATACTATTTTATAACATTCCATGTTATAAAACCGTGGATGTTAAGAAGCAAGCAACCCACCATGAGAAAACCCTTTACATTTAAATAAGGAGATTCAAATAACTAAAACCCAACACTGTGTTACTCATTCACAATTATTTTGTGCACCTTTTTTCTCAATCAACTGAAATTAAAACACAACATAATGTGTGAATTGGAAGACATTCATATTGGTTTGTAACATTCCACATTGCACAATCATGGGTGTTAAGAAGCAAGCAACCCCCCATGAGACAACCCTTTACATTTAAACAAGGAGATTCAAATAACTGAAATCTAGCAGTGTTTTTCCCATTCACAATGATTTTGTGTACTTCTTTTTTCAATCAACTGAAATTAAAACACAAGAATGGAATGTGTTAATTTGAAGACATTCATACTATTTTGTAACATTCCACGTTACACAACCATGGGTGTTAAGAAGTAATAAATCCACCATGAGACAACCCTTTACATTTAAACAAGGAGATTCAAATAACTGAAACCCAACAGTGTGTTTCCCATTCACAATGATTTTGTGCACTTCTTTTTTCAATTGACTGAAATTAAAACACAACAATGGCATGTGTGAATTAGAAGACATTCATACTATTTTGTAACATTCCATGTTGTATAACCGTGGGTGTTAAGAAGCAAGTAACCCACCATGAGACAACCCTTTCCATTTAAACAAGGAGATTCACATAACTGAAACCCAACAGTGTATTTCCCATTCACAATTATTTTTTGCACTTTTTTTTTCAATCGAGTGAAATTAAAATACAAGAATGGAATGTGTTAATTTGAAGACATTCATACATTTAAATAACTCCACATTGGGTTTCCCAAATTTCATATTAAAAAATCCTGTAAAACCCTCTACTTGTAAATTAATTACCCCTCACCTCAATTTTTGTCAATATTCAACTCACATTTATTTTGTGCACTTTTTTTTCAATCAACTGAAATTTAAACACAACAATGGAATGTGTGATTTTGAAGACATTCATACATTTAAATAACCCCACATTGGGTTTCCCAAATTTCATATGAAAAAATCTTGTAAAACCCTCTGTGCGTAACCCAATTACTCACCTCAAATTTCATCGGTATTCCCCTCCAACTCCTCCACATGCACTCCACACTTCAACTTACAATCCTCAATTTCGTCAGTATTCTCCTCCAAGTCTTCATCGTCCACATGCACTCAAACCTTCAGCTTTCCCTTTCAACATGCAGACTGGAAACAAATAATATTTTCTCCTTTCTTCCTCAAAATAGAAAAGGCTCCATTTCCGCCCACGTCACTTTCCCTTCCACTTTTCCCATGCCAAGAAAAGACTTGCTGAGAAAGCAAACTTGCCTGCCTTTTTCCCCTGCCAACAAGTGAGTAAACCCAACTAACAACACTGTTAACTCGCACCTAACAATTTGCAGCTGTTTGCTCCCACTGCCACTTTTCTCCATAATTACCCATCTGGCGGGCCCCGCATTAGACGTCGTGTCATGTTATGTATGTTTCCATATATGTTCTTATGTATGTTTTTCATGTGGTTTTGTATGTATGTGGGTGCTTTTTGTCCAAGAGTTAGTTGACTCCCTTTTTTACTATCTTCATTTATATAATCTTGTCTCTTCTATTTATATAGTGCATAAATGAAATATAAATTGACTTAGTAGTTTTAAATTAATTGTTCTTGATTAAAAAATGTAAAATATTTTTTTATTCTTTAATTTTTTTAAATTAATTATATTAAAAAATGATATATTTATCTTATTTTATTTATTATATATAATACACATAATACATATAATAATACAAATAATATAACATTAATATTTATTATAATATATTATATTTAATAAGTATATGAGTATTTCACAATAGAAGTAATAATATTTTTGGATTTTCATTGTGTAAATATTTTGTCTTCATCAACCTTTAAAATCAATTACTCATGATCAAGATAAATTAGAATTACAACATATAGTTGAATCCAAAAATATTAATTAAGAATAAAAAGAACAAATAAATAATGAATAAAGAAGTAGACTAAATTTAAAATAAATATTTAATATGTTTAATGGTTTTATTAAATATTTAAGGGTTAAAACAACCATAAATAATATCCTCTTGAACTAATTAAAATAAATGAAAAAAAAATATATAGTATATAGGTATTATAAATATAATAGAATAGAATAGTGTATTATAATAAATATATAAATATATATAGTATATAGGTATTATAAATATAATAGAATAGAATAGTGTATTATAATAAATATATAATATAAGTATAATATTTATAATAAGTATATATATATTTTTTATTAGACTACAGGAATCAGGTAGCACGACCCCCTATAAACTGCAGTGCACCTGGTAAAATTTTTAACGTGACCGGCGGCGCTGGCGCGACATGCCCTCCGGTACCACGGGGGTGGGGGAGACTAGACCTCGTGACCAACCTCCTGCAACAGGAAAGATTTAGCCAACCGAGCTAGGGCCCCAACCCCATTTATAATAAGTATATATAATATATATACATATATATAATAAATATTTATATTATAATATAATAATATTTTATATGTATTATATATATAATACTTATTGTATATATATACATATGTATATAATGGATAAATATGTTTTGATTAGAGGTAAAAGACGGGTTTTGAAGGGGCCCGAAACCCTTTAGAAAAAGGAACAACTAACACAGAAAGGAAACATCAAGAAACAACCATCAGCTTACCGACAGCAAACTACCAGCCAAAAAGCAACCAAAAAATAACGCACACCACTACATATTGTTCAGAATTTCAACAGCTGTCCCTTAACCCTAGTATCAGAAACCTCCAAACCCGAGGCCCTAGCCTAATTTTTTAGTCTATTTCTAGTCCTAAGCCAAGGCCCACCAGTTTTTACCTCAAAGCTCAAAACAAAACCTTTAGCAGCAACATAATCTTCCCCGGTCCACTTACCCTCAACAACCATATCATCAGCAGACAAAATTTCCTTTCTCTTAATAGAGGGAAAATCTTTCACAGAGTCTGACCTAGTCAGGACTTTAGGATCTTCCCCACTCTTCATAACCATGTTCCAAATTTTATTAATTTTCTCCTCAAGGGAGAACATTCTAACCTCCATACTATGTTTCAAATTGACGGTTTCCTCCACCATAGTATTAGCAACAGTATTGAGACTAGCCATTAAATTATCAATTTGACTTTAGATCGTAGGATCGTCAGCCTTACAAGTAATGCTTCTAATGGGAACATTAGTCCTATTAATCTCATGAAAAAACTATTTAAAAAGTTTAAAAAGAACATTGACACTGTCACTGTCATGGAAAAATTATTATATATAATATAAATATTATGTTATATATATATAAATATTTATATTATATTATAATAATATTATATAGTAATCTAATATATATAATAAATATATAATTTTTTAATATAATTAATAAAATAATTCATTAAAAATAATCTTAAATATAAGAGAACAATTAATTTAAAACTACTAAATCAATTTACATTTCATTTATGTAAAAATATCTATTGAAGGAAAACATGTCACATCAATAAAAAAATTATATTTGTAATAATATTATTATTAATACACAAATTAAAAATTAAAATAAACATATTTTGTTGTTATAATTTATTTCAATATATATTTTAGAATTATATAAGTTCAATTATAATAAACAATTTTTAAAATAATAATTATCATTGGCATGTTTATATTTTGGCTTCTTATAATATATTAAATAATTATAATTATAAAAATATCACTACTAAATAATGCATGTAACTACCCTAAAAAAATTATGCATAATTTGATTAAAGATTTCAATTTTATTTAATAAAATAAATTTAAAATTATTTAGAAATTCAAAAACATAAATAACACCATTATTAAAATTCTAGTTTACTTATTGATTTTTCAATTATCATATATTGTTTAAATAAGTATCATTGATATTTTCTCCTCTCTATTTTTAATTTTTTGACACATTCAAAATCATAAAAAAACAACTCTTTTATTAACTATTTTTAAATATAATCTAATTGAACAATTAAAAATTAATTTTAACCAATAAAACAATAATTTAATTAATAAAATAATAAATCTATTTTAAGTGAAGGTGTTGTAGCAAATCCCAAGGCATCCTATGCTCCCGTTAACTGTTTTATTAAACCTGTAAATATTAAACTTGCCTTGTCAGTTTAGTAAATATTAAACTTGCTGTAATTGTCAGTTTACGGTATTCTACGGTGTACAGAATGGACGGACCACGTGACAGCACTGACCGACATCTGGAGTACGGCCATCAGGTGCATCCTGACTGAGTAGCCATTTCCCAAATTTCTAAAAGTGAAAGACGTACATTCACAGGGATATTTAATTATTTAATATAAAATTAAAATTGGATTATATTAATTCATTACTAGTCATTTCAATTTTAATTTTAAATTTTGATTGAGACTTATTAGTTCTATAGTTTAAATTGGAATATTAATTTTATCGCGAAAGCTTTTTATTTAGTTTACTCTTTTTTAATTGTCAACTTCTTGTTATTAGGGGAGAGGGCCCAATAGTCGTGCGGGGTCCAATAGTCGTGCACCCAATCGTACATATAATACCCAATAGTCATTTATATAATGTTCAATAGTTGTGATTTGACTACCCATAATTAAACAAAATGTATGCTTTTGATCTAAAAAGCAACCAATCATGTGATACCACATCAGCGCTCAACTACTCATGATGTAATGCACGAGAATTGGTCTCACTATATTTTGGGGCCTTTTTCGACACCTTGACAAAAACGCATGCTGATGTGGCACCATATTTGATGATGTGGCCTTGAAACCTTAGTTATAAGCAGAGAACTTGCCAAGTAAGCTGCTGTAAAAAATTGGGAGTGATTTGAAATTTCGACGTAGGATAATTAGAAGCACGAAGTTAGGGTGCACGACTACTGGGCCCTCTCCCCTAATTGTTTTCCTTCACTTTTATCTTAGACCTCCAGTTTTTTGTAACCTTCTCACCCCTCTCTCTTATATTTCTTCTTTTTAATTTATCTTGATTTGCAACAAACCATTTTCTCTTCAAATTCTCTTTCATCTTCTTGATGATCATATAATGATTGAAATCAGTTTATTACATTTTTTATGTAAAAATTCACAACACAATAGAATCCAAAAAAAATAATCAAAGACAACAATATTAATTATGAAAACTTGATATCATTGATGTAAATTCGTGAGGTGCATGTACATCATCCTATACAATATTTTTATGGAGAAAATTTGAACATCTTTATTGTAAGATAGGTATTGATTTCCACAGCGGCTATCCAGCCAGACCTACAAATGCACCCAGCATGGATCCATGAGGATGGATGCTGCCTCCCTTGTTTCTCTCGCCGTCAAATGTGTGAGAAATGCACGGGAGCGAATTTGATGTGACTGGTTTTCATTCGGTAATACCTGCATTTCCTGCTGTGTACAAATAAAATAAAATATTTAAAACTGCATTTGTTCTCGTCTTTTGTGCATTATGTACAAATGTCTATGATTTTTTAATTTCATGAGGTAACATAGATTGATTTTATCAGGCCGGGTCATCCAATCAGGTATTCGCCTGAATTGTTCAACCAGGCCGGGTCATCCAAAACTTTCGGAACAAGCGATCAGACGAACCGGCCTTCCATAGAGAACAAGCGATTTGATTTTATCAGTATAAAATAAGAGATGCAGCAACTTCATGTTATGATGGCTGGGCTTAAGTATCACATACTAAGCCCTGACATTTTAGGTGAGTCAAACAAATATATTTTCCGTTCCTCTTTTCTGTTCAACACGTCACTGTCACGGCTGCGCACTGTCAGGATGGACTTCGTACAGGTCACTGTTCACGTGCCCACATCAAACACTGTACATGCCCCGTTTGTTATTTAACCTAGGTACCTATTTCTTCTCCCACATTTTTCAACGCAGCTCCAACTTATTCACATTTTATGATGGCGTGGGAATTGAAGGTTTATCCGCTGATAAGCAATGGATTATGAATTATTTATAGATTTATTTTAATTTATATTAAAGGATTATTTGTTGTATTTTAAAATAAATTATTTATATAAAAATATCTAAGATAATTAAATAATACAATAAATTATATAAATTAAATTTAAGTAAACCCATTGCATTAAAATAATTGATATATATTTGAAATATATTTATATAAAATTATTAGATATTATTTATTATTTATTTAATATTATTATATATTATTATATGTTTATATATAACATATTATTTATTTTAATATATTATATCTATATTATTTATATTATATTATTTAAATTATTTTTATATAAATAATATAATATAATCTATCATAATCATTTTATCCCTTGCATTTATATTTTTAAAGTAGTTAGTATAATAATATGATTTATTAGTCTCAACTATCACCGACATAATATATGTTTATTTATGTTTAATTAATTATATTTATTTAATTAGCTTATATTTGGTGAACCTTTCTACCTTAAATAAACTATTTTTTAAAATATTTCTTATCCATATAGAGTTTTCCATATCAATATATGTATGGCATATACATCTCACTTTTAAATAAAAGAAAAAAAAAATGTTACAATCATTTTGTTTCATTACTATGTCTTTGACAATGATTTTTAGCTTTATTTTATATCTTTTTCACCCACCTTTAAAATCATATTAAGGTTTAATTTTAGATCTAATATACCACTAAAATTTTCACATTTTTAATCTAAATCTAAACTTCTAATCTTTTCTTTTCAATCTTTTTTATTACATGAGCTACTTGAGATCCTAGTCTTCCATTACAAATGAGTGCTCATCTAAACCCTACCATGACTACCACAAATCAAACTAAGATCTATTGTGATGCTCATATTAAAAAACAAATTCTATTATATATATAATATGTATATATATTACATATAATATAATATAATATATAATAAGACAATAATAATATCTTATATATTATTAATATATACTATTATTACATATTATTATATATTTATATAACATATTATTTATTCTATTATATTATATAATATATTATTAGTACTTTCCATAGTAATATTATTGCAATGAGTTTTGTTAATTAGTTATTAATAAGTTGGTTTTGAACCAATTAAAAACTAAAAAAAATACACTTTTTAAATAAAATTTAATATTTGTAAAGTGAACATGTAAATATTTAACTTTTGAAATTTGAAAAAATATTTTTCTTGAATGTGATTGGTTAAAAAATTTGAGGTGTTATGGGTGGATTTTTAGGAAATTGATGGTAAACTATTATTTTGGCATTTCTTTTAATCAATTTTACTCCAATTTTGCTATTATTTTGATGGTTTCATGTAAATATATTATAAAAGAATAAATGAAACAATACACATCAATTAAAATGTGGAAAAACCTATGATAAAAAAAACCCACAAAGTGTAATTCAATATAAAAAAAATTACCCTCTCCTTTCCACAAATGCCTCACAACTTACCTTCTTTACTACCATTTTAATCACAATGGATATTTAATTTTACTCCCATACAACTCCCTTAAATATAGGGATTAAATACATTTCATTTGCATGTTAGTTATAGTCTATTTATTTAACCATTTAATAAACATTATATTCAAATAGACTTGTATTGATATTTATAATTTTATACTCCATAAAATACAAATAATTTTAATTAAAAATTGTAACATTAACTAGTATAGATATAAGAGTTTGTTGCTTCTGAATTAAACATATAAGAGGTGATAGAAGAAATTTAGAAGGAGAAAATATAATATAGAAAAAATATTACAAGTAATCAAAATTAGAATTCATTTAAAAGAATATTACAACAAAAAAAATCAAGTGTAATATAATGTTGAAAATATTAAAGAAATTTCATTAATTTGTTTTTTTATTAATTCATTTAAATTTTTTATTAATACAAAAATAAGATCTAAAATTAATATAATAATAAAAATTTTGAAAATTAAAAAATAATTTAGAAAGAAGAAATTAATAAATTTTATAAATACTAATCTTTACATTACAATAATACACTACCTTATAAACTTAGTAGATAATCAAATAGACTCTACCATTTTTCCAATATTAATCTTTACATTATAATATAAATTTACAATGTAAAATTAATATACATTTGACAATAAATTTTTTAACAAATACAAGACAAAATAAAGTGGACAAAATAAAGTGGAAGAATGTTATAAGAATATTGTTAATTTTTATTAAAATAATGAAATTATAATATAGAGATATTAAGTTAAAAAACCCTCAAAGGTCTTATATGTATTGTTAGACAAAAAATAATAGACTCAAAAAATAAAAATAAAGATGAGGGATGAATAGAGATAAGAGAAAAATGAAATCTTATAAATATGAAACAATTTTCATTTGAAAAAGAGAAAAGTGTTGTAAATTAATGAAATATATAGAATAAAAAATGATTAAACATGAAATTGTTTTTATGTGAAAATACAATAAAATATATTACATTAATAAAAATATCATTTAATTAAAAAAATAGATGTGTAAAAATAATAGTAAAATTCATATATTTATATTATTTCTTATTTAATTTTGTGTTTATTTTTAGATAATGTTTTTGGTAGTCATTCTTTTGTTATTATATATTTATCTAGTATAGTGTAGTAAAAATATGCAAACTAATTGTTAATATTCTAATGTGTACTTATTTATATGCATCTTATTGTATTAATCTAAATGGAATTTTTTCCATAACTCCTATTTATCATCTATTTTATTTTTAAAATTCATATGATGATGAGCATATAGATAAATTCATGAAATTATTAATAGTATTTTTTATGTTTTATTTCCATCAATTATTGCAATCATAATTGGTTATAAAAATATCTTAAAATTTACTTTTTCTAAAAATCTATGAGTGGAAATACTTGAGATTTTATTAAAAAATTCAAAAATCAAGAACATAAAGAAGTCATAGATAAGCACACTTAAATAATATTTGGTATGGTATAATTATTTTACTAGTATGATTATTTTATTTTGAAGAAATATTTTTATTGACAATTTTAATAAAATATATTTAAATCCCTAACATCTTGACAATTTTGTGCCAAAGAAAAAGCACTTACAAGGGTGCAAGGCACCCTAGTTCAAAAAGAAAATTTTTGAATGTTCTCAATTTTAATTGCCTAGCTTTTATGATTTGAAAACAATCCTAGCTCAGCCCCTACCAAAAAGGATTAATTAAAATACATATTTAATCATGTTTTCTTCTCATTTTGAGGATTACGAAGGAAATTTATGAAAGGAGAGCAAAGTGAATATCCTAAAATCTATCAAGGGTAGTCAAGAGCAAATCTATGAGCATTATCGCAGCATTATCTTTGGTCAAGCATCATTTCAAGAATTCATCATGTTTTATGTAATTCCATTAATCTTTTGTGATCATTTGTTCTATGAGTACTAACATTAGTAGGTCTTCAAAGCAATCTTGGAGCTTGCCAAATTGCAATCAAGCCTTGAGGAGATGTGCATGACTTTAGTCCTTCAAGGATATCAGATCTAAGTGGTGAGTTGCATCGAATTGTTGATTCATCATTCATTTATCATTTGTCCTCTATCCTCAAAAGGATAAGCTCTCTTTATCATCAATTTTTCCATTGTGGAGGTGGAAACACCAACACAAAGATTGACTAGTACAATCCCCTATATGGAAAAACCCTTCCTCTCCTTTTGAATGTCCAAGTACAAATTTGAAGGGGATTGAACGAATATTTGAAGATAATTCATTGATTGATGCATTCAAACCCTATGACTTGACAAGATATAAAAACTAAAATATGATGACAATAGGCAAAGATCTGACAATGAGATCTAGAAGGAAGAAGTTATAGATTGAGGACTAAGAACTACAAAATTAGATTTCAATTTAGACACCTAGACTAGGGTGTCCTTGCACCCTAGTCCACCAAAAATCATCTTAGATCTAGACCACATGTGCACAATACTCTACTCTTTAAATATTTGGTCTCATAATTTGGTTTTATAGTTTTACTATAACAAAATATTGCATTTTTAGATAAGGTCTCATTGTCTAATTACGTAAAAAAAAAAATCCCAATCAATTGCCAAGGAATTTGAGGATCAAATCCAAGGCTGATTGACTCACCTTCTAGGTTGGAAGTCAATCTAATTCTCCTTGTCGATTTACATCCTAATGTTCTTTGAAAAAGGATTGATGTTAATGATCTATGCATTGGACGTAGGATCCCTTTTCCAACAATTTTTTTGGTGAACCTAACATTTTGAATATTATTTAGATCTTCTAATTTGTTAGCAAATTTTATATTTAAAAAAGTGTACAAATATTGTCAAAATTATAAAAATTATAGCCTTTTTTTATAAAAATTTTCTTTACATTTGAAAGAGAAAGTGTCATTTTACTTGATTTGGTGTAAATTTGTTAGAAATTGTTTCATTTCAATGCTAAAAATTATCAATTTGTAGGTGAGTTATTTGAATTTTCTGAAATATTGCATAGTTAAAGGTTAAATTAGCTTTCATTATTGCAAAATTTGAAATCCTTGGTTCATTTCAATACATTGCATTTTCAAAACCAATCAAAACAATAGAAAATTTAGTTTTATATTTGAACCAAAACATCCACATATATCTATTATCTATCCACAAAGCCTCAAAACATGAAGTTTAAAAAAAATATATGCCAAACTAGGGAATACTTGTGCCTTAGTCCAGTTAAATTTGTCTTAGATTTTAGGTACAAACTATTATCTCCTACCTTTCTGCAAATCTGGACTTTGATTTCCATATTTGTGTTTGCAATAGATCTATAGGTTTGTTTTCAATTCTAATTTGTAGTAATAAGTGCAAACATGATTTAAATTCATAAATTAATGATTAATCTTGGAGAAAGAATAGTTATTTGATAATGTTAGATCTCTTTGTACAAGTGTATTACATACCTACCAATCCTTATAGCTGCAATGAATTTGATATGTTAGATGGTACCCTTGAGGAATTCATCTCACCTAGGCCATCCATTAAAGGCCGAACACACCAAAGGACAACAAATGCAATAATTGATACTCATGAAAATCATGTTTATTCTTATCTTGATGTCTCACCTACTTGTGAAGAAGGTATCTTGGTGTTAGAAGATCCAATCATTATGTGCCATGAGAATCTTGTTTGTTTCTTCCCAAATACCTCTCCTACTTCGGAATATATTGTGGTACAAGATGATGAACTCATTGATACATTTCTTTCAAAATATAGTAAGATGGATTACATAGATGAAGATGCTAAGGTGACATTAAATCTCTCATCGATAGAAGATTACCAACAAGTAGTAAAAACTCCATTGAGGTTATGAATGTTCAATTAACATTTAGATATCCTTTAATTATTGGACCTTAGGAAGTCCTCTAATTATTGGACCTCCTAAATAACCTCTCTTTATAGGGCCTCCTAAACTTTACAAAACAACTCTCTAGTAATCATTTGTCATAGCAACCAACTTATCACACAGTTTCTCACACATATAATACTAGAAATAATATGCAAGAAAAATAGATGCCAACATCCATCCCCTTTCCTCGACCATACCTTCCACCTACACCTAATATCCCTCAATTTAGTGGTAAAGGGTTTCAATCTTTCAAAATTATAGGGCTCTCGCTTTCACAATGCACAAACTTTAACTCTGCAATTTCCCTTTAACATTGGTTTGTTATTCCCAAATATCTAAATTGATACAATATATTTGCTTCTCACTAGGGAAATATTCATACAGTTTTGATGTATATCATTTTGAGGGTTTCTGCCATGCACTTGCATTCGTGTTTAACTCTACAATTTCATTATATTATTCCCATGTTATTTAGATATATGAAAATGGTATGACTGGTTTTCATTTTGAAGATATTCAGTCATGTTTATGTATTATTATGTTCTTCCATGTGCAATAGTAATGTCTGCGAAATAAATTATTCATTTCATTCATACTACCAAACATGGAAAGGGTTTCACTCATTCAAAATTAAGGGGTTCTTGCTTTCACAATCCACAAACTTTAACTCTGTAGTATCCCTTTAACATTTGTTTGTTATTCCCAAATATCAAAATAGATACAATATATTTTCTTCTCACTAGGAAATATTCATACGGTTTTAGTGTATATCATTTTGATGGTTAATGCCATTCACTTACATTCATGTTTAACTCTACAATTTCCTTATAATATTCTCATGCTATTCCAATATATGAAAATTGTATGACTGGATTTCATTTCAAAGATATTATGGCATGTTTATGTATTATCATGTTCTTCCATGCACAATAGTAATGTCTATGAAATTCCTTTCTCATTTCATACTTACTACCAAACATTGGAAAGGTTTTCACTCATTCAAAAGTATAGGGTTCTTTGTCATGCACTTGTATTCCTTTGTTTCACAATGCACACTATTTAACTATGCAATTTGCTTTTAATATTTCTTTGTTATTCCCAAATATGAAAATGGATTCCCTTGTTTTCATCCCGATGTTAATATGCCATGAAAATATATTATTTTGTTCCTATATATGTATTAATGCCTTTAATATATATACATATTGTGCATGGAATAAAAAAATAATACATAAACATGGATACCGTTTGACTGCTTCACAATTACATGGTTTTTTGCCATGCACTTGTATTCCTGCGTTCAACATTGCAGGAACTTTAACTTTGAAAATTTCCTCTATTAATTTTTTGTTATTCCCAAATATGAAAATGGGATTGCTTGTTTTCATTTTGAATCTTTTATGCCATTTCGACTATATATATATATATATATGTATATATATCTATATGATATCTATATAGATATATATTTGTGTATATATATAGATATATATATAGTTATAATTATATATATATAGTTATTATAATTATAATTATATATATATAAACTAGCCCGCCATGTCACCCTACCACTTGTGCATCAGCCCATATTGGTTTTTTGAAAAAATCGATCACCCCAACACCTGTCAAGCACCATTTCATATTTAGCCCACCCTGTCGCCCTGCCACTTGTGCATGTGCCCATAAATATGAAATTGTGTGTGTGTGTGTGTGTGTATTATTGTGTTTATGTATGTATTCATATATAATTAGATATACATATGTAAATGTAATTATATATATACATATAATGACAAGAGGAGTGAGCTTGATGCACAAAGGCTTCACGAAACCATTGATGTTATCAAGGAGGAAGGGGTCAAGAGTGCCAAATGTTTCATGAAGCCTCTATGCATCAAGCTCATGCCTATTGTCATGTTGTCTTTTGTCATGACTGGTTCACAATTACAGGGTTATTTGCAATGCACTTGTATTTGCTTCTTCGACAATGCACAAACTTTCACTCTGCAAATTGCATTTATTTATTTTTAGGTATATACAAATATCAAATTGAGTTAAGTTGTGTTTTTATTCAAACATATTCTGCCATGCTAATAAAGGCTCCATACCAAACCAACATTGAACATATAAAGAGATTTACAAATTAAAGAATGCACATCTCCATCTTTTCCAATTTCCATTTACCACGACTCACCTCCAATTGTATTCGTTTGTGCTTCCGTGCACAAGAATTATGTCTATGAAATGCTTTCTTTATTTGATTGTTACTAACAAACATGGAAATGAAAACAATTTAACTCATTATCACATTACAGTATAACACAAAAAGAATTAAAGGCATATTGCAGAGTTAACGATTGACCATAACAACAAAATATTAAAGGTAGTGGCAAATTTTATATATATATATATATATATATATATATATATATATATATATATATATATATATATCACATACATATATTTAATTTTCCACTGCCTTTAATATATATACCTTATCCTCTTTTTCCACATGCAACCACCATAAACAATGTGTTAATCGCTCGAGAAACAAACAAAGATTGCACGCCATGAATAGATATAATCTATGCAATTGAATGAATCCAATCAAGTTTTCAATTTTGAAAAAGGACACAAATTTAAAACTCCATAAGAAACCACCATTACAGATTTACAAATTAAATGGAGCATTTCTCAATCTATTCCAATTTCCATTTACCAGAAACTCACTTCCATATTCATATGTCCATGAAAGAAAATCTTGGCCGCGATGTAATGCAATTGGAGATATTATAGGGGAGTGCAGGTTATACTAATTTTATATTTTGGCTACGTGTTTTAGTGCTACAGGGCATTAACAAGTAATATGGCTTGTATGTATGTATGTATGTATGCATAATTGTACATATATATATGTATGTTTCCATATATGTATATATGTATGTATACATATTATATATGTGTGGGTGTACATATATATCATAGAGATTATGGTATATTTGGCTGACAACTTGCCATTTTGTGTCTTGTTCACTCTGCTTCATCGGCGTGCAAAGAACTACATGTTCAACGCACTCAACGCACCCCATTGTTCCTTTGAAGCTTCGCCGATGGTGAGTTGCAATTGAAAGCTATATATTTTTCTAATATTGTATGTGTATTAAGCTAAGCACTGCTTACATTTGAGAAATATTCTTTATGTAATCTTCTTGATGTATTGATAGATCCCTCCTTTCATTTGTTCTTGTAGCAAGCAGGATAAAGGTGAGTGCAACAAGATGCAACATCAGACAAATCCATACTATGCAGGTGAGGTTTCTAACCTCACTAAGGCTCTACCACTTTCTCCTACTAGCAAATGTTTTTTTTTTTGTCTCACTTATTTTGATCATATTCTTTTGGTGTTTCTTAATTAGAAAGAATTTTATGGCTTTCTTGGTGCATGCAGAATGTGCTTGATGAAGTGTATAGCATGTAGGGTGTTTATGAACACTTAAAATTTATTTTTCAAGGAAAATAATGCTTCTTTCTAGCATCACTCTATCTTTAATGGGTTACTATTTCTTATGTTTCTTTCATGTCATAGTTAGCCAAAATTTGTCATCATTGAATTGCCCACCACATGACCATGCCACCTATGCTTTTAATATGTATATGCACATATGCTTGTATATGCATATATGTACATACGTTTATATATGTATATGCATATATGTACTTTTGTGTATATGCATAATTGTACAGATATGTGTGTGTGTGTGTGTGTGTGTGTGTGTGTGTGTACACATATGTATAACAATATATGTACTAAAGTATGCATATACAGATGAATAGAAGTAGGGTGGGTCAACTTTGAACATATATGTACACACACACACACACACACACACACACACACACACACACACACACACACACACATATATTATGCCTCACCAAGTCTAGCAATTCTATATTCTTGGTAAGAAAAATAATTTATGTAAGCAATTGTAAACAGTATCATGTGGACCTCCAAACATAGGGTATATAGGACCCCCTTAATATGCAATTGTAAAATAGTTTTCACCAAGAAAGTCAACAAGGGTACTCGAATCACTATACCACCAAAATTGTATTATAATTGGTTTATATTTGTCCCAAACACAAATAGTTATTCACAGTCTTACATGTCATAGAATATTCAAAGCACATTTGATACCACAAACATACAAGCCATGTTGCTTGTTATTGCCATGTAGCATTCAAACATGTAGCCAAAATATACAATTAGTATAACCAACACTCCCCTATAATATCGCTTCCATCACATCACTGCCAATATTTTCTTACATCGAATGGCACCAATTTCATACTCCCCTAATATATCACCACTTACATTATAACACAACCAATATTTTCATACAAAGAGGCAAGACTATCCCATCGCCAATTCCATTATGTTATACAGAGGAGGTTGTTGCACTTTATACATTCTATATCAGGTAAATGATGTTGCTAGTGTTGTGTACATGACTTTATGAATATTGAAGTGATTGTTAGTGGTTGTTAATGCATAATGTTGTATACATTCAATAGTTATGCAAAGTGTGTTGTACATTTTAGGCCAATCAAGCAGTCACCATAAACAAAGATGTATTATAATTAAGAAGACTTCCATTAACAAGCAATCACACTACACTGCCAAAATGGACATCATATTGCTAATTAGGCCCATAAACATATCCATTTAATAAACCAATAAATAGATCCATTTGGTATCAAATCTTAAATATAAGCATGTGCAAAATGGTGGCAACATTTACATATTATAGGACAGAAATTTGTAGTGACATTGGAGGTTATAGCATTGAGGAGACTTATTTTTCAGAAGAGCATCTAAGTATTAAACTATGTATCATTATACTTTAAAAATTGTCAATGTATGCAACATGGTTTAATACTAAATATGCTTTGGTGAAAAGAAGCCTCCCCAATGCATGGCCGAACAAGTTTTAGTGTGAAATAAAATGAGAAGTCGAGAATGTTTGCAAACAAAAGGAATGAGAATGAGTAGGATATACGAGAATTTGGAGCATTGAATGAACCTTGATCTTTGATTTACTTGCCTGACAGACCAAGTAAATGTGAAGTGAGGTTTAAGGAAAGTTGGTCAGTGGAGGAAATGAAGGAGGCAACAAGCGTTTAATGCACTAAACTGTTGGTAGAGGGTGGCAAGGCTATCATCTACATGTGGTTGTCCGATCCACTATACATAGATGTGTTCACTGATTAAGGAGTTGGGTGGGCTCCACTTTCTGGCGGAGGGAAAAAATGGCCAGTTTTGGACAAGTCGGTGTAAAATGTGCTTGACAGGTGCCAAGGTGATTGATTTTTAAAATAAATAATATATGGGCCGATGCACAAGTGGCAAGGTGATGTGGCAGGAAAATTTATCTACTTAATATCAGGGTATTTTGGTCCCCAACAACAAAATTAAATAGCAAACAATTGAACTATATATTGCAACCCATAATACATAGCAAAAAAGTAGCCAATCAGTCATATAGTTGTAGTGATGGTCCATCCCAACATCAATCAAGCATGCCAAGATAAACATATAGAGATGTGTTCTCGTCTCTTGCTTGTGCTTTCTGAGTTGTCCTTCCATGATTTGGATTTGCATTTGTAAATTGATTGTTAATTAGATGCAATGGTGTTGAACAACTATTTGCAATGGAGAGTGGAGTGCAACCTAAATTTGGGCTAGCACTTGAATTGAAATTCAACTCCCCAAATAGAGGGATGTATATGTTCAATATATCCCAAAATAAGGCATGGTTGTGTGCAAATGGGTTTGTAGGTCTACTTATATGTCTTTCTCGCTGCACTAACCTATGGGCCCAGTTGATTTCTCTTTCCTTCCTATATTGTTTCTTTTGAACCCTATGTTGCTCCATCTTGTCTTGCCTTTCCTTCTTATCTTGTTTCTTTTGAACTCAGTCTTGGTCCCTCGTTTGCTCTCTTTCCTTCCTATCTTTTATCCTTTGAACTTTCTCTTGCTCCTTTTGCTCTCGCTCCTTCCTATCTTGTTGCTTTATAGCTTTGTCTTCCTCCTCTTTCTACTTTATTTCCTTGCTCAAATCTGCATAGTAATGTACCAATTGCGGTATGGCAAAAGTTTAGGCGGAGAAGGCAATGAATAGGTTCCTTGCTCTTCTTTGCACTGCAAGACAATACCCAATTTTTTGGCTCCATTCGCCGCCTAAGATGGTTGGGTAGGGGTCGAGGGAAGGCTTAAAGCATCATAACCCTCATTAGTATCTCTGTCAACCAACCAAGAGAGTTGGGCCTCAGGGGTGATGGAAGACTTGGACTATAATTACCCTCCTTCATATATCCATATGCAACCAAAACAGTGGGGTAGGGGCTTAGGGAAGAGTCAAGCCATCCACCATGTCATTTGTTTGATGATTAACTGTTTCATTCATTGTCAATTCCCAATGTGGTGATGTTGTTCGCGTGCCTAATGGAGCAGTAACAAGGACAATTGTCTCTACTTCTACATTTTGTTCTTTAGGGGGGAATGAAACCCCTCATTGACTTGTAGGCCACCTTGTTGTGGCTCTCTTCTTCATTGGATTGGACCTCATATCAACTTTATATTGAACCTACAAACATTATTGAGACATGTTTGAAACAATGATAAGAAACACCATTGGACACCCTTAAAGACATAGTGATACATGCTTGTTTTTTTGAATTCCTTTACTGTGTTAGCCGATAGTTTATAATGGTAAATTCGATAAGTGTTGAAGTTTTGTTGTATCATACTATTTTGTTTGAATTGGACATGTTTAATACTTATTTGATTGAAATGAAAGCAATTTGTGTAATGCCATAAAGCCGAATAGAACTAACAATGTAGATAACTGAATTTTATTTCCATTCATCAAGAGGCATCAAGCATGAAACACTGTGATAATGAGTTACAAGTTTCTGGTATATGAAAATGTTGAAATTGAACATTCATACACTATCATAAACAGTATTAGTTGAAACCCCAAATAGTGAGTTTGAAAGAATCAATTGCAATAATGACATTGCCATGCAAAAAAGTTACATGGCCTTGTTCAACAATCACATAGGGTTTAACAATTAGAATCTAAGGACGTGGAAAGCATTGGCATCCATAATAGTGTTAAGTTCAAACGGGTAGAGTGGGTGACAAACATTTACAGTGCAAATAACTGATTTATATAGCTAGACACATAGAACTTAACAAAAATAGCAAGAATTTAACTGAAATTAATTGACAATCATAAATAGATGAAGTTGAAACACCTGATATATTTGTCACTTTCATATGCTAAAAAAATAGTTAGGGTGTGTAGAACTAATATATATTGGCATCCATTTTGAAAAGTCTAGCAAACAGTCTATAAACAACTTAACATACACAAACTATGTAAGGTGAAACCCCAGATATTGAGTTACAGATTTGAGGGTCACATAACTTTTATAGTCAATATAGCACATGTATATTGGGAAACAATAATAATGTAAGAAGAACCCAAAAAATGAAAAGAACTTGTTAGACATTTAGAAACAGTGTAAGTTGAAACCCCGGATGTTGAGTAACAGGGTTTCATGAGAAACATTACCATGCTTTGAACTACATATTCCCGTATGTACATGAATAGTTAAAATGAAAAAGAAGAAGTCTGAGATTGGCATTTGTAGGCATAAAGAGTGTTTTTTGTAAAGTAGCTGAATGTTGATAGTGTGTTGTTCATGTTGCTTCTTCTTCTCCCCTTTGTTCCTCTGCCTCTAGGAAGACGTTGTAGTGAAAATGAATGTGAGACATGCTTAATGGAAATGCAAATTTGAATTTCAAAATCTCTTTATATGTTCAACACTGTTTGGTATGGAGTCTTTAATTTCGATTGTCCTCTTTCAAATTTGAAATTTATTTTGGGTGCCTTCAATCAAATTATTTGTATGTATTTATGGCATGTAGTTTTTGTTTGTTGTTTTGGCAAATGTGGTGGCCTTACTGCCTTTTTTTTTGTGGTTGCAAGTGGCAAAACTAAAGTTTGAACCAGTTGTCATGCGAATGGATTTGATAGATGGGACAGTTGTGAATGATTTCTTTCCATTTCAGTGTTGTATTGATGGCACAATGGGACAGGGGGTGGGTTGGATTAGATTTCGCTGATGGGACATTTGTAGCCCATAGTTGATTTCCTCATGCCACTTGACATACAATAGTGGGCGTGAGCTAATGCAAGTGGTTATGTTAAAGGGGAGTGTGGGTTATACTAATTGTTTATCTTGGCTGCAAGTTGTATTGCTATGGACCAATTAGAATGAGTTTGGGTTGTATGTTTGTGGTGTCAGAGGTGCTTTGGATATATTCTCTGATATGTAAGACTAGGAGAAATCATTTGTGTTAATGACAAATATAAACCAATTATAGTACAATTTTTACAATATAGTGAATCAAGTACCTTTGTTGACTTTGTGGGTTAAAAGAGATTTACATTTGCATATTAAGATGGTCTACTGTGGGGCCCACATGGGACTACTTCCGTCCCCACTATAGGCTACCACCCTACTTTAGGCCCCCTCTCCCTTAATGGTGGGCAAAGCCTATCCAACCTCCAAAATGGCATGGTAAGGGGGTTGGCATCCATCAACATCCATCTAGCATATAAACACATGATAGAACTGGGAATTGTCAGCCAAGTTTTGATTTTAACGCCCGTTCATAGCCTACCGCTAAGGGAAACCAAGTGGGCCCAAGTCATCCACCGTTAATAAGTATTAATGGCAAAATTTAATTGTCAACAACTATCACAATTTTGCCTAAATTCCTGGCTTTTTTTTTTCTCACGGCTTGTAGTATAATGTAAACTTGTACATTTGTTCACCGTAATGTAAACTCCATCTACACACTTGGTTATAACTAAAGATATTATTTATTTTTAATAAAATCATGAACTTTGTATATTTGAAATAGTCGTTTCTGTTGTTTTAAATGAGTAATGATTAATTATTATTTTTAAATAATTATGAAAATATAAAGAATACAATATATTTTGTGTCTATATTTAATATTTTTTTGATAAATATTTATTTTAAATATTTTTATTTATTAATAAATTATTAATTTTATGATATAAATTTTTGGAAAAGCTAGTAAATATTTTTATAAGATTAGTCATATAATTTGTAAAATGATGTTAAATTTTCAATTTTTTAAATATTTAAAATGATTTGAAGTTATTATGTTATATTACAATATGTATGTTTATTAAACATTAATATATAAAAACTACATTAAATAAATGATAGTTGATGAATAAAATTGGAAACCTAAAAATATGTTGATTATATATCTCTAAAAATCTTTTTTTTTTTTGCCTAATTCAATTTTAATTAAGAAACATATCTAGGAAGAATATAATTGGATGGAATATTTGTAATTAATTTTAACATTGTATATATATATATATATATAGAAAAAATAAAGACAAACTAAAAATGAAAAATATTATTTTGTTTCATGCTTAGAGTAATTTTACATTACATTTATTAAAAATTAAGATTTATTGTTTTATTAGTCAAAATTAATTTTTAATTGTTAAATAATAAATTAGATTATATTTAAAAATAGTTAATAAAGAGTTGTTTTTTATGATTTTGAAATTGTCAAAAAATTAAAAAATAGATAGAAAAGAAAATATAAATAACAATTACTTAAACAATATATGGTAATCGAAAAATCAATAAGTAAAACTAGAATTTAAATGGTGTTCTTAATGTTTTTGAATATCTAAATAATTTTAAATTTATTTTAATAAACAAAATTGAAATCTTTAATCTAATTATGCATGGGAAATTTGAAAATTGATTGCAAAATTCACCTATTTTTATTTTTTCTAATTTTATAGTTTTATAGTTTATTTTCAAAATATTGCTATTTATTCATCTTTGCTCTTATTTTGATTGTTTTCATAATTTTTTAGGGGAAATAATTAAGAAAAAAAATGACTTGTAGAGATATATAATCAACATATTTTTAGGTTTCCAACTTTATTCACCAACTATCATTTATTTAATGTAGTTTTTATATATTAATGTTTAATAAACATACACATTGAAATATGAACATAATAACTTCTAATCATTTTAAATATTTAAAAATTGAAAATTTAACATCATTTTACATATTATAAAAAAATTTACTAGTTTTTCTAAAAAATTATATTATAAAATTAATAATTTATTAATAAATAAAAATATTTATAAAAAATAAATAAATATAGACATAAAATATATTGTATTCTTTATATTTTCATAATTATTTAAAAATAATAAATTAATCATTACTCATTGAAAACAAGAAACAACTATTTCAAATATACAAATTTCACAATTTTATTAAAAATAAATAATATATTTAGTTATAATCAAGTGTGCAGATGGAGTTTAGATTACGACTAAAAAAACACGTACAAGTTTACATTATACTGCAAGACGTGAAAAAAAACAGCCGACAATTTAGGCGAAATTGTGATAGTAGTTGATGATTAAATTTCCCCATTAATAGTTGCTGATGGTATATGACCTGGGCCCGCTTAGTTTCCCCTGGCGGCAGGCTACGAACGGGCGTTAAAATCAAAACTTGGCTGACAGTTCCCAGTTCTACCGTACGTTTATATCATGGATGGATGCCAGCCCCCTTACCATGCCATTTTGGGCGCTGGATAGCCTTTGCCTTAATGGCGGAGTAGATATTCCATATCCCTGTTTGTAGTACTTGCCGAGTAATTAAAAAGGGTTGTCAGGCAATTTAATGAAACTGGAATAGCCTGACCTTTAGAGACATCTCTCTCATGAAAAGTGTGCAGACGTTTACATGTCAATCACGAGCATGGGTTGTGGCCAGTTGTGTGCAGTTGACATGTGAAATAATATCTGTCTTCTCAGCAGTTGTCCTATATATCAGCGTTTCAGACCGACATCTGCAGGGTAAATGTTTTTTCTTAGAATTCTATAATATTTAAAATTTTGATCTGTATTACTAGTTGCCATTCTTTCATCGGCCAAAATTTGACCAGAAAGTACCAGAAATTCTACATTTCAATGGCCTCCGTTTTCTTTCTTTTTCTTAGTAGTTGAAGATTAAATACCCAACATTTTGGGTTTGTGTTCCTCAAGTCCATAATCGATTTCCCTCTCATACTCTGCTTCATTGTTTTGTCCCAGATTTCCTGGAGGCAGAGATGGTTATAACTGTGAAGAGTTCGTCAATGGTGGAGCTGATTGCAAACAGAAGAGGGATATTTGGAACTCTGGTGTGGACCTGGTTGCAGATTTTTCCTGTTTGTCCCCATTTTTTGGAAAATGACTTAAATATGATGTTTTATGCTTGGTAATTCCATATTAATCAACTACTATTTCTGTTATTTGGAAGAACTTTTTCTTTGTTACCTTTCATTTGGGTTAGATAAATTAATATTTATTCTGGATTTTACTTGATAAGTTTGAAGATTTTATCATTAAATAGCAATTAGTTGAGGATTTTATCACTAAATAGCAACTGGTTTATCACTGAACGGCAGCTAAAACTTGTCTTTTCTGGTTTGCAGACATGAAACTTGTTTAAGGCTCAAGGCTCAAGGCTCAAATCTCACACTATATGTAGATATGGACTATATATTTATTGTGAAACCAAAATATACATATACAAACTATTTTTTTTTTATAAATATTAAAAAAAATACAATTATAAGAAAGAAAACTGCAGTCTACCACTGCAAGGGATAATATCTTACAGCAGCTATGAAACAAGTGGCTTTAATAACAATAACAGAAATAAGTGTAAATATGTAGTATTTAACAAATACAAGCATAAATATTGATGCTATCGTACCATTTGATCGCAGTGCTGGTACTAGGAAATAGTCTATTTGCAGGACGATTTTTGCTTGATCAGAGAAACGAAATTGTGGATGCTTGCCCGATAGATTTGGCAATCGTTCCTGGTCAAGTCTGCACTAATCTCTTGAACGCGAGATCTGATATGTCTCCCTTCCTCTTCCACCATTAATGTACGTAGAGCTTTAGTGATGTCTTCCTTGGAAAAAGAATCATCCTCCTCATTTCTCCTGACCTCCACCCCCAACTCGAGTTCCTGGGCTATGAGCTTAGCATTTAAGCCCTGTTCGTACTGCAGTGGAAGAGTCACAAATGGCACCCCAAACCTTAATCCTTCAGATACTGAGATCCACCCGCAATGAGTGAGGAACGCTCCCGCAGAAGAATGGGCGAGAATGTGCAACTGCGGCGCCCATTCCATCACCAAAAGTCCTCTTCCTCGTGTGCGCCCCACAAAGCCCTGGGGCAATGCAGCGGCCATCTGGTGGAGAAGAACAAAGAGAAACGGTAGCTCACTCTCTTCTAAGCCCAGCGCTAAGGCAGCGAGCTCCTGTAGGCTGAGAACACATTCGCTGCCAAAGGAGACGACCAGCACTGAACGGGGCTGCTGCGCGTCCAGCCAGGCCAAGCAACGGTCATCTGCCGGTGGCGGCGTTAGATCGGGCATCTGTATCCCCACGGGAACCACGGGTCTGCCACTGATTCTGTGTAAATACTCCAAGTATTTTCTTCTAATTCTGCACACGTATTGAAGGCTATCACCCAGCTACCCTTAAAACACATGCTCCACCGCTCTGCCATGTCAATGTGACCTTCCTTCTGGAGTACATGCAGGTACTTTCGTGCTACAAACGATGAATGGCGGATGTGCGCCGAGGGGAAACCAGGCGGCGGCACTGTGAGATCTAGGACTGTTGTGGCTTCTTGGCCTAGAAGGAATCCTGTACTTGCGGCCGAAATGACAAGGAAAAGTATGGTGGGAATGCCCAGTTTGGCGGCGAACCCAGAAGCCCAGTACTGTGTCACATCGTGGATTACAAAATCCGGAGAACTCCTTTCCAACAGGGCTTCGAATGGCTTCTGCCAACCGTCCATTGCTTTCATAAGCAGGTCAAATGTGCCTCCTTGCTTCAAATCTGCAGTTGACTCAACACCTACGGGCAGCCCATCTACTGAGGGCAGTGGAAGCTCCAGCAGTTCGATTTCTGGGATGGGGTGTAGCTGCGATATCTGCTGCTTAATCCATCTGATATTGAGGGGAGCGGAGAGGAAGGAAATTTTGAGACCCTGAGCACCCAATTTCTTGGCCAGCTCTAAGAGGGCTCTCATGTGGCTGTATGAAAGCCAAGGAACCATCATAACATGGAGCTGCCGCTTCTCTTCTTCCATACTCTGAAATCAAAATGTATATATTCCATTGAAGACCCCTCGAGCGCTTGTTTAAAAGGTAGCAGATGTTATCCATTGGGTGAAGATCGAGTATGAACCACACAAGTTACCAGATAGTACATCGTATTCTTAAACCATTATTTACCTGTCTAAATTGATTTTAAAATTGTTAGTGGCTAGATTCTACAATCATTAAAGTCTAAAAGAGCACATAAGCTAAGATTGGGTGCGTGGAATAACCTTTGCCTCACCTCTGGCATTTCCGGTCGGAGGGCCATGTAAGGGAGAATACATACTTGTAATAGTTTTATTCATGAATAGAACATATCATAGCGTTATTAGTTTCTGTTGAAGGCAGTATATTAATGCATTCAGTAAGTTTTATTATCCGGTAAGAATGAATCAATAGGCAGAATTAATTTTGTTTTACTATGTTTTTCAATATATATTTGTTTTATACTTAATTTAATATTTAAAAATTATTTTGTTTCAATTCTATTGATTGATCGTAATGCAAGGAATATTGGTATGAGGTCAAGTATTTGGAATAATTTATCACTATTTGATATTGTCCAAATTCAAATACTTTTCTTAAATAATAAATAATAAGAAATTGATTATATAATGTGTAACATATGTGTTGTCATTTTCTTGTTATTCATAGATTCTCTTGTTGGAAGTGGATTCACTCTGAGAGTGGGGTAGGTGGCAAGTGAAATAATTTTAACTTTCGACTTTGAATACACAATGAAACTTTTGACTAATGTTAACCCAATGTAGCAGATTTGTTTATGCAAGTGACTATTAACACTTTATATTAGATTGACATGAAACTTGACTAACATTTACACCTCATATTAAAACCATCATATGATATTGTTCAATTAATGTGTGAACAATCTTATTTATGCTTTTGAAACAAAACTACAACTTTGCCTAATGCAGATTTAACTTGCTTTATGGAAGGTTTTTTAAGATCAAATTTGAACAATTTCAACTTTGCATGATAGACTTGAACATTTTGATATATGAACCTTTTGAACACACTAAAAGAATTATAGCATTGACTAAATGAGCACATTAACATGAAACTAAATGAGAGACAAATAACATCACATAACACAAAGATTTCCTCAGTAGAAAAACCCTTTTGGGGTATAAAAAACCACTCGCTAAAAATTCATTTTCATTAATGAAAGAGTACCAACTCTATAACAAGTTTATGAAGCACCAACTTCATAAGAGCACCAACTTTGCCTAAATTCTGAAGCACCAACTTCAGTAGGAGCACCAACTCCTTTACAAAGTCACTGACTAAATTGTGTATACAAAAATGACCTTACAACTGCATTTGCATTTGCAGTCCTAAAATCACAACTGAATACAAAAACATAAAAGATTTTCAAAGATTCCATCTACAATATGTAATGTTCATAATAGTACCACAATAATTTCTCATAATTTTGAATGATATCTCTATTATAAGAACCAGAGATTTCACATAATAAAAACCCTCTTTCCTCTTCTCACATATTGTAGATATAACAATTATATGACCAACAAATGCTTTGTATTTTCCTCATACATCCCCATCTGAACAATGGTTTAAAGCCATGTTTATATAGAGCACATGAAACCCTTGTAACTAAAATCTGAGACCTCGAGTCAAGAACCGGACCCTCGAGTTAGGGTTTCTAAAAATGTAACTGAAAAATATAGTTCAAACAAACTGTTAATTATTTCTATAGCCATTTCCTTAACATTTGTTTCAAAAAAAAATTCATAGAACAAGATTTGAAATCTTTTCAAATAACCAAAAGATTACATTTTTCACCTTTATCACTTCAAAGAAACAAGATCATTCAGATATTACCTCTGTTATGTTGGATTTAACCTGCAAAAAAAATCCTTGAAGTTCTTCATGAAAATTTTTCCAAACTACCGCTTGCAGCTCAAGCGAAGACCACCAACTATCTTGCCATCCATCAAAGACCAACATAACTAAAAACCAAGTCAGAATACCACAGCTAACATGCTCAACCTACAACTATAAATCCAACACGGTGGCGCTAGGGTTCAAACTTTTGTTTACCCTATTTCTTTCTTCATTGAAACTCCAAACCAAAATGAATGTAATTTGAAATCCTAAAATCATATTACAATCATTTTGAAATCCATGTCACTAACACAATGAAATATTAAATGAGTGCCAAATCATAATCCACGTGTGATGTCCAAGTCAACATAGTCAGTATACTCATTAAACAATAATACTGTTGCTGCCAAGTAAGCAAACCAAGTATAATACATATGCCGACAATCCAAGTCTCTAAAAAATATGTATTGACTGTTATGCAATGTATAAGCTCGAAACATGATCGAACTTCAATAAAAAACCAAGGAAATGCCACCTTGTCAATCACTTTAAAAGTGTTAACCATAGTGTATATTGTCGGCCTTTAAGTGTTAAAGCACTTTAAAAAACAAATAGAAATATCTTAATGTCGACCAACTTATATCACAAGTAAACACATGCCAAGATATAAATGAATATGAAATGTAAATCCATATAACATGTGAAAGCCCAAGAATGTCGAAATACTATTTATAAGAAATGGTATCAAAAGACTAAGCAATACCATTGCTTATGAAGCTATAGTAGCCAACTCAAGGATACAAGACTGGTTGTGTAACAATACAAACATCTCCACCTCATGTATAATACAATAACCAACTAATCTGGCCATGAAGATAAGAAATGACACAACCCAAAAAGCCATGTACCAAATAATATATTGTAACCATGGATACCAAAGAATTATGAGACAACCATGAAGATCATCCATAGAATGCCATGAAGACATATTCAAATGAATCTTGTCAATGATGCCATGATCAACCTGATAATGAGCAATTGAAATAATATACCTGATATGCAATAAAGAAGTGCCAACTTGTCCAAATGAAATGCCCAAATGAGACCAATTGTGTATGCCATGTAACCAATACCAATCACCAAGATACCAAGCCAAGCCTATGATCTTTGAAGTATGATAGGCAATAAACATCAATCTAAACCTGTCCAAAGTACCAATTGTGTCTTTGTCATCAAGGAAAACCTATTAAGGGGTGAGAATAGAACAGCAATCTTCACCTTTGTCCTTGATGGAAAAACACAAATCTCTCTCCCCCTTTTTGTATGAAAGACAAAGGGTAGAAAAAAAAAGTGTAATGCCTCAAGTGGATGTATATACCCATATATGTAGCATATGAACATGTTGATATCATAGCAAGAATAACAAGATGGCTTTTCTAAGAATCTCAATCCATATCATCAACACCAAAGCAAAGGCAACATAATATTATAATGCAACAAACCCAATTGTCAAAATGATACCTAAAGATTGAAGACCTGTTACCTTGGCATTTTCTGTCATCAAGGATTGAAGACCAGTTACTTGAACATACCAAATTCTTTATCATCTTAACTTCATCCTCATTTTTTACCAAAAAACTCAAGGTCAAAGATCACCAAATTCCTTCTCAAGAACACCAAACTACTTATACATGGACACAAAACAACATTAGATCTATGGCGACAAACATAGTGTATACAAACACTCTGCAGCAAGATAATCATCAAGATAATAGTCCATTATCAAACTTCCCACTGTAGATTGCCTATAAGAATTACTACTGCCCTTGAATTGATATTGTCATGCTTGAGTTACTAACTTTGTTGGATATTATTGCTATAAAAACATTGTCATTAATACCTGTTGTCAAGCAATAGTTAGCATTACTCTACCTTTAGGCAAAGGCACCAACTCCTTTACAAAGTCATTGCAATAGTTTGAATTGGAAAAGGCACTGTCCATTAGCAAAGTGAACTTTCCTTGGAATTAGTTCTACTATAAGACCAGTTCATAATGAAAAGAATCTATTATTAGCAAGCATGAAACCACTAACAAATCCATATGCAAAACAATGGAATTTGTGGAAAGAATTCTACTTTCAATAATTCACTATCATATCACTTATACAAGTATAAATATCACTATTTCTAACATATTGTAATAGAAACAAGTATGGATGCCACTATATCAAGCATAAGTAATTGCATCAAATCACCAAATCACCAAGACCAATGTACAAGACAAGCTATACTAATTTCATAATTTCCTTGTGAATTCATTATCTCCCCCTATGTCAAGACACTTGTCAATGACCAAATCTCCTTGGCCCAAAAAGAACTCATCTACTATCATTTTCCTTAAGTATTGTTCTCATGAACACATAATCAAATAAACCTCACCAAAACACATTATAAGCTACAATGGTGAGTCAAGGCAAGTAAACTTCCTTCAAAGTAATGTACTTCCCTAATCACCAAAAATTCACATTTATAGTTCTGACAGAGAAGACCGTGTTGAAATACACTAATCATTTGGCATAAGTAAGATACCACCACAGACTTACTCCTTGAAGTATACAAAAAAAACATTGTACACTATCACAAGAGTACTGTCACATCAAGATTTGTCAAGCATGAAATAATGACTCTATATGATATCATTGTCATTGTATGATTGTAGCAAGATCATGTACCTCTTTCAATAACATCTAATAACCACTATTCCAATGACAACTTAGTAACCACAAACAATCAAAGATGAGAAATCAAAGTACACAAAGAATAGTTACTCTCAATCTAAGAGGAATAGAAATATCATCACAATGAAGAACATTTGCAAAGAAGCAGAATATACTTGTTCAACAATAAGAACTGCCAATGATTGTTGCCAGTAACACTTATAGTACCACACTTTTAAGGGCACACTAGATTGATATCTTGCCAACATAGTCACTGTCATATTGATAAATAAGAGCAATTGTTGTCCAGACAACTATTAGTTTCAAAAACCATTGTTAGCATAGAAAGCAAGATAATTGAACCAATTGAACCAACCAAGTATAAACCAACACTCAGATAGCTCTCACTGACATCAATAGTTGTACTAAAAACAAGTCACTGCAATGCATAAACAATGCTCAAAACACTGTCAACTTACTGAAGCAATACAAATAATATTTCCAAAGGACAAAGAATCACTGCAAAGAAGCACTATAAAATCAACATAATCTTGAACACTACAAATCACTACATAACATATGAATGAGACATCACTATAATTGTAGACATGTAAAAAGTAATGATTGACATTAGATATTTGATCCTAACCACTAACATCATTTCATCCTGAATCGTCATTTCGTCTAACCATTTAATCAAATACCTTTATTTGATTAAATTCATCAATATTCATCTCTTAATTAAATAAATCAGTTATCTAATTAAGTCACCCTTTCTTGATAATTAAATTAACCATTATGATCTAATTATCCTATTTAATTAAATAATTAATTTTATTTGATTAAATCCCTAAAGCCTATCTATTAAATTAAATAAATTAAAACCCTATTTAGTTTAATCTAACATCATCTCAGTTTAATTAAATAAATCAAAAATCCTTATTTAATTAATCATTTATCACATTCTTCTCGTATTTGATTTAAATAAATCCACAAATTTAAGTCAAATAGGTCACATTATTTAACTCCTTCATTAAATTAATTAACCTTGATTAATTTAATCTCTTCTCATGTCCCATCCTCCATCTTTTACCACTTGCACATGAAAAATAGAGTTATTTGATTTATTAAATCTCTATTTTCTTCAACAAGGCATCTTTCAAGGAATATTCCTCTGGTTTGAATTCAAAATCCAAGTGGACTTTGTCTTTCCAACAAGGCATTTACTCCACCTATAAAGTCATTTTTCCTTGAGCCAAGTGGCATTCAATGCACCTTCTTTCCCTCTTACATGTCATTTCAACAATTTCAAATTCAAATATATGCATTTATTGGCACAATCTTCAAAACTTGCACATCCTCCATCCATTCACCCATTGACAAATGGAGCTTTTTCATTGGCTAATTCTTAGTCCCACATTACTCTATTTTGTAAATTATTTCATCTTCTCATTCTATAAATAAGAGGCTAATCTCCTCATTCTATCATCCACAATTTGAGTAAAATTACTATGCTCAAATATCTAGCACTCTTCATCCATATTTTCAAATTTGTAGCTAGGTTATGCAGATTTTTGTATTGAAGCACTCATCATCCTCCATCAAAGTGGATCACAACCTTCATCAAATCATCATTGCATCATTGGAGTTGGGAAAGGGTCAATTTTCACATCAAATTGAAACCAATTCCCCCATGGGATCAAGAGTTTGCATTGTCTTCAATAGGATTTAGCTTGTTTCCTTCCTCTTTCATCTCATTCTTGCTTTATTTCCTATTTAAAACTTTGTTAATGGATTTTATGGAGAATCCTTGTTCTTACTTGCATTTGATCTCCTAATGTGTTCTTTTGTTTTGTTTTGCAAGTATTTGGATTGGGGTTCGACATTTTGGCGCTAGAAGGAGGGAAATCTCAAATTTCAATCATGTGTTTTTTCAAAAACTCTGCATTTTTCTTTGTCTATAGAAAAACTCTGCCATTGGAAGCTCAACATTGTTGTTGGGCACCGCTGGTTCTCCAACATTGCTATATAGGACCGCTAAAAATTCAAATTTCAACGCTTTATTCTTCCCACCCAAAAAAATTGAATTCTAAACTGCACCACTGAACTAAACAAACCCGTGGGAATCTTTCAAAAACCCAAACTGCACCACTAGCTAAAAGTGTGATGCCTTCATGCTCACTATTCTAGTTGTAGAGTGGCGCTGACTGGAAAGCGGTGCTATACAACACTACTGGGGAAATCAAACTACGACACCTTCGTGGATTGCACCGCTGGAGGGGAGTATGAAGTGGAATTTTATTTGAAGCATGTGCTTTTTGTCAAATTTTGGTTCTTTTGTTTGTTTTTCACCTTTTTGACCTTTATTTTGTAGAATATAACTAATTTTTATTGTATATTGGATTGATCAAATACGAAAAAGGAAGAGAAACATGATGATGTCACTTCACAAAAACAAGTGTTTCTAAAAACTCTAGTGTTCGTTTAACACTCTTGAGAGGATTCATTATTCCTCTTAAGGAAAAATTTGTCATCTTTTTATGCTTAGGACTTACTAGTTTTGTTTTGGGCTTTAAAAAGAACTTTTCAATTCTTGTTACAAAAAGTTTTAAAATGAACATTAGGACTCAAATTTACTAAAGTTTGTTTTGAAATTAAAAATTGAACAAAGCAAATTTTCACACTTACTTTGGTGCTTTTAAAATGAACTCACTTTCGCTTTGAGGATTTAAAATAAACAAGTGTTTGCATTATTTTGCAATTATGTACACAAAGTAATATCATCAAAAGATGTATGAACTTCTTTCGCACCTCACGGTGATCTTGAGAATCAAAAGGCTTTTGGTGAAATTAAGTTGTGTAAATATTTGCCTATACACACTACAATTTGGGTTTAAAATTGAAGAAATTGTGCAAGTGTGAGTAAATTTATTGCATGTGTTCTCCTTTTGTTTCTAAACGAAGATCGATTGAACTATGAATACATTTACTCGCTATTGTTTATCTTAGAACGCATGCCTTGGGGAAAAGGTACTCACCCAAGGAAACAACTCAACCAGTAACACTCTAAACCCAAGAGTATTTCCAGCTGGGATATAAATGTGGGTGTTGGAATAAATGCCAATATCATGCAATTGGCTCTGACGAGAAGGGAAATAATGGTCTCTCGCCATGTTGGGTCAACTCCTATGAACGGAAATTCCTAATTAAAACTCATGTTTTAGAATTTCCAAAATATTTGATCTATTTGTTAGTGCAAGAACAGTCATTTGGAAGCCACCCCACACTTTTACGATCTTTAGTAGAAATGGAAAGCATGTCATGGGAGTTTCATGGGTTTTGATGCTTGGCTGCCTCATATAAGTGAGTGTCGTGGAGGGGAGCCAGTGGGATCAAACATCTAACCATTCACTAAAGATAATCATAGCTGGACTTGTTCAAGTGGGGACTCAACAAATATTATCTTTCATATCCATAGGGTTGTGCTTATTCTTGGTGACAAAATACTTTGCTTGCTCAAAAAAATTTGGAAACAAACACTTAACATCATCATCAAAATTTCAAACCCTTTAGGAGGAAAATACCAATGACCAAATTCATTTTTTATTACTTTCCCTTGGGATTCACATCCTTGGAGGTTTCTAAACACTTGAAGTTACATCTCAATTTTCCTACTAAAGATAAAAAATAGGTAACCCTTTCCTTGAATTCATCAAATTTCCACATGACATACTTTGTGGGATTCGAAGAAATTAAGACATTGGACATCTAGTTTGGAAAACCTAATCAAAGAGGTGTTTGTGATAAAACAAAGTCACTAAGCAAAGATAAAAAAAAAAAATTGACTCTCACATGTGTTGAAACCTCATGATTTCCAAGAAAGTCAAAATCCCAAAACAAAAGTCCTTGAGTCAAAGTTCAAAATTTAGGAGTCACACTCAAAAGGTCATCAAAAAATACCATAGGAAGTGCAATCAAAAGCAACATATTAAAATAAGCAAAAAGTTCACAAGGTTCTATAGACTCATCCCTTTGAACAATCCAGAAATGTATGATCAATTTGAACCACTTCTTAGTTATAGAGGTCCTTAGAAGTATTGTATGTTCTTCAATATCGAGGTCTAGTAAACAAAGCATCTTTTTAGGTACATCCTAGGATCAAAATCAAACCCCCATCCATCTTCAAACATCAAAAAAAAAATCATCTCATCAGCAACTCTTTGAAAGTCTTGAAAAAATCCTTCATGTTAAACTTTGGGCAAAGCATTTGAAATCAATCCAAAATCAACTTGTTTGATTGAATGTGTGTAGATGCGTCCTTCTCTACATGTTTGATCAAATTATCAAAACTTGTGAACAAATTCATCCCTTGATAACATCCAACATCTAGGGATTTAAGAGTTCATTATCAAAACCATCATGTTTGGATAGGAGTGTTTAGATGAATCCTTCTTCTCACACCTAGAAAAATCATCATCTTGTGAATGATTTAACTCTAGGGAAACATCAAATCCCTTAGATTTTATGAGTTCACCAAAATATGAATCCAAAACAAATCAATCCTAAATCAAGTCTTAGAGTTTAACATAGCCTTCAATATTTTCTCAAAAAGAGTTCCAATCATCCATCAAAACATCCATATCATTATCATCCTTTGATCTTAAAATCATCCTAAATTTTTCTCTTTTGTGCCTACAGGTATATCAATCCAAAGAATTAGAGATTAATCTCCCATATTCTTAAAAATTGATCCCTATTATATGGTGTAGACTAGATCTCAACACAAGAAGAACATGGAAGCCGACAAAGAAACACCCACTTCAAGTGACCTAAGCCAAACAAACACCAAAATGAATCCTATTGAATCAAGTAATCCTTTGACAAACCTTCTCTCATCATCACAAAATCCACTAGAGGAAAGCCAAGAAGATCTTACCTTTGGGATGTCCCATGAAGAAATCACCAAAATGATCCAAAATCTAGAGAACCATAAGATCACCAATATCATGATGAGGCTTAACCCTTCACTATACATGCTCGAACTAACCAAAAAAGGGGCCAAATTACCTTTTGATTTCGATGTGAGCTCTATAGTGGAACCATCTTTGGAGGTCATGCCTCCAATTTAATCCACACTCCCCATCCCATCTACACCCCCATCACAAAGAATCACTCAAAACATCCCACAAATCACAACTTTTGCTCCAACTCAACCCAATGTTAACAAAGGAAGTGCATTTCTTAATGCCATTCAAAGACACCCCCTCGTCAATAATCAAGACTTAGAAGCAAACAACATTTTGGAACAAAACATACCCCAAAATCCATTACATAAGTATGCCTCTCTCACTTTTCATGATCCTAATGATCCATCATCATCATCCTTTTGTGCAACACCCCAAACTTCTCTCCCCATAACTTCGCAAGGAGAAGGTGACATGTTTGGACCTAGGGGAATTTATGACACTACATCATTTCCTCAAGAGATCACACCCCTCACATTTTCACCTCTTCTACGATTACCACCATTATCCACACCTCTACTTGGCTTGGGACTCCCACCTTTACCAAATATCAATAAAAATCAAACCAACATCCCAAAAATCAATCAAAACATCACACCAAACTCTCAAAACTTTTCATCAATATTGTAACAACAGATGACAACAACACAAGCAATCATGAAATCATCAACCACCCCCTAACATCTCAAATCATGGGCTCTCAAGGACCCACCACATCAATCACCCCATTCACCACTCAAATCACCAACACAACATCACCACTCATCACCACCACAAGCACCATTTTGAATCTACCACCACCAAGCTCCAATATATCTATCCAATACAATATGGCATTGCAAGCTACTCAACAAGCTACTTATCAAAAGGAATTTTTGCAAGTACAAAAGCAAAAAGCCACACAACTAGCTACTCAACAAGCCAAACAACTAGTTGCTCAACAAGCTGCTCAAGCAACCCAAGCCGCACTACAAGCACAAAAGTCTAATCAATCCCAAATCTTATTGCAACAACAAGTGGAACAAGCCCAAGCACAAGCCTAAGCACAAGCACAAGCTCAAGCTCAGATGCACACCAATATCAAGCACAATAAGCACAAGAACAAGCATAATTTCTTACACAAAAACAAGCAACACAGGGTCATCCCACAATAATGGGTTACACTTTTTGGCCAAACTTGACACTGAAATCAACATTTTCAAAAAAAACTTCACTTTCTGACACCTATAGTAGGTAAACTATTAGGAATTTGAAAATAATGTAAACTAGTGATTTGTGAGATTTTTTCTGTAGATTTTAAATATATATTTTTTAAAAAAATTGGAATTAATTTTTCTTTTTTTTGGCGTCTCCTTTGATAATTAGTTTTTTATAGTAAACAACATTTTTTAAAAGTGACGTGTACTTCGACACGCATAACATTTTTTCTCCAAAGGATAAAATTTTGATTCTTTTTAATTTAGGTTGCTAACACTGATATCTATTGGCTTCATTTTGTTTCATAACGTTTTGTTGAATATATATTTTTTAATTAAGTTTTGAAATCAAAAAATTTACAATTTAGACATAGGTGCACTTTGACACACATAACTTTTTTGGTATGTAGTGAAATTCATTTTTTTTTTTTGTTAGAACAAGGACACCAATACCTAGGGCGTATATATTTTTCAATTTTTTTTTCTCAAATTTATTATTTTTCCACAATGATTTTTTACTGAACTTGAAATTCAGTGAAAAACCTATGTCCAGTTAATCAAAAGAATAAAATGAAAAATAAAAACAATATATATTAAATTTATAGTTGTTGGAAAGCATGTTTCGAGCACTACACTCCCCCAACTTGGTTTATCAAGTTTGAATCCATCTGCACCTCCTTAACGGGCTTCGATAGTCAAAAAAATACATAAAATTTGAAATGGTGGAGGGGAAAGAGAAAAAAGGGGGGTTCATTAGAACCCCCCTTCTAATGAAGGGGGTTCGAATGAAGGGGGTTCATTAGAACCCCTCTTCATTCGAACCCTCCTTCATTAGAACGGTTGGTTCGAATGAACCCCTCTCCATTCCGCTAAATTTTTCCACCAAAGTGTCCTCTAAGATAGCCTTCGAACGAAGGCTCCAAAAAACGCATTTAAACGGCTAATTTCTGGATTTCCTAAGATTAGCATTTTTGATTTTTTATTATTTGCAATTGTTTTTTTGTTTTCTTAAGTTTCTATTATGAAAGTATGTGAATTTTTCCTATATAAGTAAGAAAAAAATCATAGAAATTGTCAAAGCTGTTTTGGTTTGTTTTGGTTCTACAGGGAAAGCTTTGGAGGAGAATATCTGAAGAATTGTGAAAAAAAAATTTGTTCTATTGGAGGAGAATATTTGAAGATTAGAAGAGGCTTTGGAGGAGAATATCTAAAGATCAAAAGAGGCTTTGTTCTATTGGAGGAGAAGATTAGAGGAATTTTCAAGCGATATTTTACAAAGAAGGAGATGGGAAACAAAAAAACAAGACAAAGGAAGAGTCAACGAAAGAATTCAGTAGAAGAGGAACAAAGATTACGTGAAGAAAGCTTGCAAAGATATCATAGACGAAAACAAGGTATGCCAAACTTGTGCCTCTCCCAATATTATTCCTTTTGTATCCCTTTAACCTTCCATTTTATATTTTTATTCAAGAATTATGTAGGAGGATTAATATATTTCTTTTGATCAACGTAAAATTTCCTATCTCAAACCTATCTCAAAATTATTTAGTTTCATGCATTCTTTGTAGAAATTTAAGAGTGATAATATCTTAATTTACACTAGATTTAATATTGCAACCTTAATTTTCTTTCTTTAAACTAACATGCATTTCCCTTCATTAGCCCCACACTTAAAGATGAAATAAATACCCGAAATGATTAATTACCATGAAATACCAAAAGCCTTTAATAGAAGACAAAAAAAGTGAATAGGTACTGAGCATTATTAATAGAAATCACAAGTGTGACATTATGAAAAAATTGATGGTAAAATTGATGAGAATAGAACAAAAGAGATAGCTAATTATCTACAAAATTAACTACTGGCAAGCCATAGAAGGGGATGCAATTGGAATCTATCAAAGGAATACAAGAATCCAAGGAATTTTACAGTTGATAGAGAGAAACAACAACTTTCCAATCTTACACAAAGTTAAGATGCTTCTCCATGAAGGTTGTGTCATCATTCTCCCTTCATCACCTTTACTTTGTGTCCTCTAGTTCTCAAGCTATGTTTGATCTAATCAAGAATGGAGTAAGATTTCAATCTCTCTTGTAACATTTTAATGTTGTTGGCATTTTTCTTTATGGGGGCTCTACTAACTTTAATTACCCTCCTTAGAATAGCTTTGATCCATAAAATATTTCTCTAAAAATGTAATTCATTCACCACTCTTAGTGTTTTCCATTTTCAATTCACTAACTTATTCCATAACCTCCCAATGTTTGAAGAAAAGTTGTTCTTCTTTCATAGGGACAAGCACCTTTTCCTTGGAAGTTTCTTAGCCATTTAGATAGTTTTTAGTTTCATTTTGTTGGTCTCAATGAAGAACCACTTAAGGATTGTATGATGAATGATAACCTCTTTGTTCATATCAATATTTTTATTTGCAATCAAGTTCACAATTGAAGCAACAACCTCTAAAGAGAGAGAATGGCATGGAAGATCAGCCAGTGAAATAAGAGGGGCAAGGCATAAATATTTCACTTTACCTCATCATCCAAATCAATTTCATCCTCCATTTTCACTTTACTCTTCACCTTAAGATTATTTTTCTACCCTCCACTCCCTTTAGTATACCATCCAAAATGGGGTCATTCTCATCATATTTTTCCCCTTTTTGAATGTGACTTTAGTGATTCTAATATCTTCACCACCAAAAAAATTCATTCTAATATCTTCACCACCAAAAAATTGCATTCTTCCATGATTCTCAAGATCATTAGGGCCAAAGACAAGACTTTCTTGGAAAGGGGACCTAGGGTCAAGACTCAAGGTAAGAAGAATAAACCATTTTAGGAGTGTAATCCATAATGGAATAAGGTCATCTATTCTTATAGTAATGTAAGTCCAATTTAGAAGAAGCAAGGTGGATTCTACAAGTAGCAATGACAAGTGGGGGTTTCAAGGATAATTCGTGTTTAATAAGTAGGATGAAATATTTGTGTAGGGTACAACCTTAATTATTCTATTAAATTCAAGAATAGAGTATTCAAGAAAGGGTAACATAACGAAAGGAAAAATCACTAGGTAATTGTTATGAAAATAGACAAATGGTGTAAAATGGTGTAATTGGCTTGAAGTGCTCCTCAAGCATGACATACCTTGTTAGCAAAAATTTAGCATAGATAAAGGATTTTGTCCTAAGTTACTTTGGTGTAATTATTATACCTTAGTATGAGCAATAAAAGGGAGACAATAACTTATGTGGTGAGTTACAAAAGGATGTGGTAGGAAAGAACAATTAAAATTTAAAATACACATATATTCACAAATAAATAATAGCACATCATACATTCATTAGATCATCATGCAATATATTATATTCATCATATATATCTCTACTACATAGTTCATTTATACATCAATATTCTTTCTTATATTTCTCTTCTATATATCATCCATCTATAATATATTACATACCTTCTTCTCTATTCTACTTCTATAACTTCACCATAACTTCATCTAGTGCTTCTTTCCTTAATTTTCCTATATTTATATTGTTTCTTCTCTTCTTTTCTTAACATTATGACTAATGTTTCAAGAAATCCTTCAATTATCTCTACTAAATATCAGATCTATCGACATTCTGATATTTGCGAAAAGCCAACACAGCCTTAGCATTTGCATAGACTAGTTTATCATTTATTTCATATGGCAATTGCAATATCTAGAATGTGAGTGGTTCCACTACCTCCATGAAAGTGTGCTCTTTGTCTACCACAAATGTAATGTTATTCACATATTAGTGCATAATATTAGAGGATGCTTAGTCCCTTGATTTCATTTGTGCTTAGAAATTTATGAAGAATATGAATATATGATTAAGATACATAACATCTTTAAAGTGTTTCACATACATCTCGATATATCACTATATCTGTATATATCAGTGAGGTTGTTGACTAAATTGCCATGGCATGGTACTCTCACACTTATAGCAGGTTGTCATATCTTTATGAACTGCCTTAGATCCATTTCTTCTCACTGGATTTTGACAAAATATCACATGTCTTTCTCACAAACACCACCATCCCATGTAATGCCCCCTCAAGGATTAGACTGAAAAAATGCAGTTAAATACAATAACACAACATTTATATTAATACAGAACATCCATCTTTTATCTAAATTGAGCAGAGATTATGAGAAAATTTCCACCAAATATGGCTTTTGGGTAAAGATTGTAAGAAGACTCGTGTATATACACGTGGAATAATCATTAAAGGCTGTTGTTACAAATGGACACAGAAAATTTAAATCTGAAATTCTCTAATTTGAAATTATGATGTGAAAAAAAAAAGAAGATGAGTCCAAAATTCAATAAAGAGTCAAATGAATCTTTAGAATACCTTATGCAGATGTTTAGGATCCAAATTGTGGTATACCTTATGTAAATTGGTGTGGATGAATATGTATTGAATTTGAGAAGGAGAATTAATAAAGAACCCTGCTTTTAATGCCTATTTTCACTGTTCTTTGAGATGGTACAGACTGTACGGACCACTAATGGGCCTGAGATTTGTTGGATGTGGTAGAGGTTTGAATCTATTTTAATCTGGTCTTTGTTTTGTTTCATTTCATTGAGAAAGTGAAAAGTTATAGCATTTTTATTGAAGACTGCCTGAAATCCTATGAGGGTAAACAGTGAGCATTTAAAATTGTTGAATTTATTATTTTGTACGGTGGGAAAAAATCTAAAAGTTGGTGAAATAAAGCATATGTTTGTGGACTTTCATGTTGCAAAGTTGCAGACCCAAAGGATTAAGTTTGTTTATCATTCCATGATGCCCTGGGCTGGATTTTGTATGATTCCAGACTGGGGATGACAGAGTACAGTAAGGGTTTGAGTAATTTGATGAAGGAGTTGGCATTCTTGATAGGTGAATCTGTTTGTATATGGTGTCAAGGATTTCTAAGAAACTTTTTTAAGCTATGGTTTATAAAAACTTTGAAAGCTTGAGACCTTTTTATGCCACTGTCCTGTATGGCAGACTTGTTACAGTCATAGACAAGGTTGAGTGTATAGTGCATTTTAGAGTTTCCTATGGTTAATGATTGCAACAACCTTTCAAGAATCATATGTTGAATTGTATTTCATGCCATTAAAACTATGTTTAAGGTCTGGGAGGGTCCTTTGAAGCCATTTCCTGAGTTTGAAGCCATGGAAGAGAAGCTTCCAAAGATAGGAAGTGAGTTGATGAGTATAATGTAGGTCTGTAAAGGATAAAGGAGGACCTTATACCATACTAATTAGGTTATTAAATTCAAGGGCAAGGATCTGAAAGGAATTCGACACTCATAGCATGAACAATAGAAGACACAGTAAGAGAGGACAAAAGTGAAGGAAACCCCTATGATAGTGAGGCAACAATAACATTTCAAAGTGGATCAACATAATACAAGGATAAAGTTCAGGGATAGTTACAAAAGGATATCAATCATCTTGGTATGAAGAGTATATGATAGTGAAAACTTGAAGCATTATCAATATACATGAAGATTAGTGAATGAGAGGATATAGTTTTAAAAATGACATGAAACATCAATGGTCATAGTCACCATAATGAAGATAGTCAAGAGAGGGAGCTCAAATGAAGATGGGTATCCATATGAATATGCTTATACTTTTAAAGCTAAAAACTACATTCAAAGGGAAAATATGATATGATAGTGCACATAAGTCATATGTTCAGTCTCAGCCAAAGGAATACATGACAATCATCAAATCCAAATAAGGTAGCAAGGATGGTTTGGAGTCTTCCAAAAGTCATGAGGAATTCTTACACATTTCTAGTGATTATGCTCATGTAAATGGTAAATATGGCATTTTTTGGAGTGACAATGGTGCTCTTTTAGCAAGGAAATTGTGGCAGCAAATGATTCCCTAATTTTCACACATAACAAATGAATCAAGGCTTAGATGATGGTAAGGTTTTTTAGAAACTTACAAGGAAACTAGGTTAATCTTGAATGAATGATAAGAATGAATTTTATACTGCAATAATTGTTGAAGATCATATTGAGGTTTTTTAAGGTGCTTGTTTTTTGGAAGTTGATTTGAATAATTGAATAGAAAGGATCATGAGACACAAAATGCAACCTTACAGAGAAATATGAGCCAAATGAAGATATGAAATAAAAGTTCAATAAAGAATCATGATTTGAGGATAGTGAGTATTCAAATGGTATGAAGAGTAGCTTCAATGGAGTAGATATCATAACAATTAAAATTAAGAGAGCATCCAACACTTAACATAGAAGGATTTGAAGGAAATGAGTAGAAGTTGGAGAAGATATTAAGAGGTAGTTTTGAGTAGTTGAGAGTATCTAGAAGGCAATTTGAATAGGGATGGACAACTGCAAGCAATTGGCTGGGTCAAAGAGCAGATATAGGATCAGTTGGCAGACATATAGGAGTCTCACGACAATAATATGAGATGAAAAGAAGTTGAAAATGTCAACACTTCCCTTCTCCAATGCCACCAAGGAGTTTTCAATTGTCAAACATGATGAAGTTAGTTTCAAGCGATGGGCAGAGTCAACAATAGTCATAATGGGTCATTTAATTATCATTGGATGTTGTCCTACTTTTCCTCTAGCATAGAGTGGACAAAAAGAAAGACTTTTTTCATTTTCAATGAGTTCTTTTCATTTTGGTAAAGTATTGTAAACTTGGCTAAAGTTTTTTTCTGGTCATTGTGGCATTGTAACTTAGATTTTGAGCCTTTGAGACTGAAAATAAAACACTGTAACACTTTTTTCAAGTATTTTTCAAGAGAAATACATTCTTAGACTTGTTTTGCTGTAAATAAAAACCTTCTATCAATAAAGTTGAGCACTTCTGGCCTTCAAGAATTTTTTTTCGATTATGTATGTGAGGTAATTGATGTCATTTTTGTGACTTTCATATGTAAATAATTGAATGAATGCCTTATTTTGATCATTTTTAAAGAAAAAAGGGTATATTTGTGTAGGTCATTTCTTGAGTCAGTGTTTAACGAAGGTTAGTTGTGAGCAATACTACTTCTCTTCTAAAAACTACAAAAACATAGACCTTTCCATGAAATACTGATACATAGATATGTCAAACTTTGATGTTGTGCACAAATAGCCAAGTTGTTGATTAAGTTGTGTGTTAAAACAGTAGTCCAAAGTTTGAGAAAAATACATTTTTGATGCATCAGCTTTGTAGTAGATTAATTTCAAATAATTTTTTCTACCTCTTTCCATTAAGTGAAGTGGTAAAACAGTTAGTTTAGGTGATAATTTTCCCAATTGTTGATATGGAAACCCAAAAAAACTGCTCGCTAGCTCTAATGGCCTCCAACAAAGAATGCCAAGAGTTTGCTTCTTGCCTTCACAACTCCATGGAATGCAAACAGTCCTGGCTGAAGAAGAATAACAATCCGCTTAACTAATGTTTGTCATCGTGGCACCACTAAGTGTGGGAAAACAAAAAGCATGACCCTTATCAAAGTCAAATAGTTGCCAAGCAAGGAACCAAATTGTCCCTTTCATTGCCTTCCATGTTGTATGGCTCTCAACATAATAATAGCTAAAACTACTTTGAAACAAATGAAGATATGGATGCTTGGTGCCACAAATCCACCAATAAAACTAGAAAACACATTTTCTTGTTCATACACTTGCTACATATCATTTGAGCATACTTCAAATTTGTGCCATAAATCCACCAATGATGTTCCAAACCAGTGCCAAGGACTGGAAAACATATTTTCTCTATTCATACACTCACTACATATCATTTGAGCATACTCCGAATTGCCGAAAGCAATGATAGTATCCCAATGACGATCTTAATAGAGAATCAATGCTCCATTAATCTACATGAAGTCAGAAAACACTCCTCAAATGGCCTCATGCCTTTTGCACAAGATTTAATACCTGCAGCAACCTTTTATCACCTCTAGAAGCCTGCAGGATGCTTGTAGCAGATTACATGAAGCCTATAGCAGCCTGCATGATGCATTGTAGCAACATGCACAACACCTGTAGCAGATTACATGATGCCTGTATCGGCCTGCATGATGCATGTAGCAACATACACAACACCTGTAGCAGACTATATGATGCATGTAGCAGTCTTCATGATGCATGTAGCAACATGTACAACACCTGTAGTTGCTTGAACACTTGTAGCACTGTTACTGTTACAAGTGATCTACAAATGATCCTGCAGCATGTCATATACTTTTCATAGAGAAAAATCCCCATAAGTCCCTGCACTCATGATATTTTCCCATTCAAATGCAGTGTGTTTAGATGTGGTCAGGAATCTTGGATCTAAGTTTGAGTCAGGCTTGGTAAGTCTGCAGTCATGATTTGCTGACATGTTAGTCTTAGTTGTACCTTGTTTTTATCACTGACATATAGCAAACAAGTCTGTAGTTCTCCTTGCCATTCACACTAGTGCATTCTTTATTCCATGTCAATGATTTCTCTAGATTGATGTGAATCACTAATTGTATCATTATAATACCAAGAGTTTATGATGTTGCATCAATGCAGTGAAACCTCCAATCTTGAAAAACAAATTGCAACTAAGATTATACTTCCCTCAATGACCTGAAGTACTTTGGTACCTTGTCACCTCCAATACATTTGTCTTTGTCACCCTGGTCTGTTGTTCCCTGTGGATGATCACAGTTGTTTTCTTCAATGTTGTCCTTCAAATGGCTGCTCCTTATGTGGATCAGTCTGGATCTGGTCCAAATTACACAACAGCTATATAATATATTATATAGTTTCTCAGTTAACTCTGAATTACACAATAGTTATACCCCCAAAGGTTAGTTGTTCCTGGGATGGTTGGGGGACAGCTGTTGTCCCCTACTATTTAGTATTGGAAACATTTCCTAATTTTTATTCCTTTTTACTTGTAGTGGATGGCCTCAAGGATGTTCCCTATCTGTATCCGTGTTCTCAAAATGTCTCATGTGGGGATGAGTGGAAATACCCAGGGGATGTGTCCCCCTAGAACATAGCTTACAACAGCTCCTCGAAACTCTCTCTCGGTTCTGCTCACCTTAATACAGTCTACTTGTTCACTTGGAAGTTTGAACGCTTGAGTTCTCTTGGAATTCACTTAAAATCCTACAATTCTATGCTAAAACACATACACAACATGTATATATGCTTTTGCAAGCGAGAGCAGAAGGTGAAAGGATGCCTGGAAGTTAGAAGGTCAGAATTTCAAATACCACAAGCTAGTTTTATACACATGGCAAAACCACTGCTTGGTGCAGACTGGTGGGTACAAAATCACTACTTTCTGGAACATGCAGTTACATAATCGTCTCCTATTGGATCCAACAGTTTCTCACAACTATGAAAAACTACACTGTTTTCTGTCCAAAAACACTTGTTCCCTCCAACAAAAGTGTGCTACAAGCCATGCTCTACCATTTCATGGATCCTCAGTGTGACTAATTCATTTTCTTGATCCATTTTCAAATCAATGTGTAGGTCTTGTAAGGTATCTCCGGCATGAACTTATATGAAACAGATGAATACTTCTTTATCATGCAATTCACGTTAGATATCTGCCACAGTCTCAAGCATATTTAAGGGCTACTTTGCACTTTCTGTGCCAGTTGTTTTAATTAATGTAGATCATATAGATTATCTGTTGAGGTGCAAATATCTACAAGATCTGTTCATTCTTGCCAACATACAAGGATTCTTTGTTAAACTTTGGAGAGGATTTGTTTTTACACTACTCATGAGTTGATTGGAGACTCTATCAAGGAAGGAGTAGGTTTTTTATAGATGATTAGTCCTTTATTTGGTATTCATACTCTTAGAGATGTGATTGCACCACATGATGCTCTTGGGATTGATGGATCAATGGAATTTGGATACATCCACCTTTCATCTCCTAATAGGGGAGATGACTATTATTCATGTGGATGTATAACACATTCTTAGATTCCTAGTCCATGGTTATTGCATTACTATTGAGGATGAGAGACAATTAGTCACTATATAGGAGGGATAGTGATATACACTTGCATGATTCATCATGAGTTACAATATTGATCATTTCTTATGTGGTGACTTGAGCAAGGGTCAATACCTATTCCCCTAACTAGTAGGATATTGATCACTATAGTATCCATGATAATGACTATTGATGGTCAAGGCATGCATTTGCATGTGGGCCTCATGCACATAATCAAGGCCATGGAGGAGTGAAATACTATTTTTGTATTGGAGCAGAGTATGCTTGCTCACCTTTACTAAGACCTTGGCAGATTTGCGCATCATGAGGGGAAAATACTCATGAACTCCACATTACTTTAGGTATGAGAATTCAAGAACATCATGTGTATAAGATATATCAATTACCCAAGGAAAATTTATTCGGATGCACCATGACCACAATAATACCCACTAATTTGATATTAGAGTTTCTAAGATTTACTATTTTGGAGATAATCTTTTGATCACTTGTACAACATAGAGATTATATAGTAGCCATATAGAGGAATGAGAGCATGGGATGATTTTGGTAGATAGATGGCTTGTATCCAACAAGATCACCTACTTATTGGTCACTATGACTATATCATCATGTAATTTGAGTACATGTGATTGATGAGCTAGTTTGGATTAGTATGGAAAGTTCCATCGATAATACCACTTATGTGCATTCACATCACATTACCATTAGAGCTAGACACCTCTCTCATCCAACAATAACTAAGGTCATTTTGAGTGACTTAAGTAGTAAAGGAGAGAACGATCATCTATTTTTGGATGTGGATGATGTCAATGTTTTATAGGGGTACACCGACTAGTGAAGTTTTTATCCAACAATCATTCCTTTCAAGGATGCCCCTAAAGGGGATCTTGATGCTTAAGGTTTGGATGCGGAGTATAAAATGGAGGAGGACAGGCCAAGGGTAATCACAACATATATTGATGCTCAAAGTGGTGACCAATAAATTAGTAAGTTAAATGAAACATAATAATCTTAGGATGTCCTTTCTATGGAGGTCTTTGTTGCTTTGTGTTGATTCCTTTTAGTGTTAGATCATTCATGTGTGCAAGGATAACAACTACATGAAATTTAAATTTATATAGTATTTTTATCAGCTAGAGTCCATTAGTATTGCATAGACTCCATTCTATCTTGAGGCCTTTGATTCTAGATAAAAACTACTTCATATTATTTTCAAAACCACTAAGAGGGATCATTTGGATATATGACTTTAGTTGTTCACAAGTAATGGTATAAGCGAGAAGTAATTAGAGATAGGAATCTTCTTTTGGTTAGCTACGTATGAAGTTGAAAGACACAAAACCCACCAGAAAATAGAAGATCAAGTGGATTCACTAGAAGAATAATCAGATTACATTCAATGATTTACCTGAAGCAAGGGAGAGTTCAAATCATGTTAAACTACCTTATTCAAATATGTGCTCTTTCAAAGCATATATAACATTTTTTAATTTATGGTATACATCTAAGTAGTAGATGCTAAACCATATGAATCAAAATTCTTACAACTTCCTATCTTTGTATCAAAGTGAAATTATCTTACCTTATTTTCCTCATACCAAGGTGAATTTATTGCACCTTCTAACTTGTATCAATATTAGTGAAAAATCTAAAAGAAAAGATTGAGAACAAAAAGCAATGCAAAAGAATAAATGACTCAACAAAATTAGACATCTAGCTTAGATTGTTGAACCCACCATGTTAGAAGAGATAATATTCTACATCCTCTTCATCAACTTGTTTATTAGTCCATCTACAAAAAAGAACATTTATTCAAAGCATTAAAACCCTACAAGAAATGCCTATATACAAAGAAATATAATTTGATATTAGAGTTTCTAAGATTTACTATTTTGGAGATAATCTTTTGATCACTTGTACAACATAGAGATTATATAGTAGCCATATAGAGGAATGAGAGCATGGGATGATTTTGGTAGATAGATGGCTTGTATCCAACAAGATCACCTACTTATTGGTCACTATGACTATATCATCATGTAATTTAAGTACATGTGATTGATGAGGTAGTTTGGACTAGTATGGAAAGTGCCATCGATAATACCACTTATGTGCATTCACATCACATTACCATTAGAGCTAGACACCTCTCTCATCCAACAATCACTAAGGTCATTTTGAGTGACTTAAGTAGTAAAGGAGAGAACGATCATCTATTTTTGGATGTGGATGATGTCAATGTTTTATAGGGGTACACCGACTAGTGAAGTTTTTATCCAACAATCATTCCTTTCAAGGATGCCCCTAAAGGGGATCTTGATGCTTAAGGTTTGGATGTGGAGTATAAAATGGAGGAGGACAGGCCAAGGGTAATCACAACATATATTGATGCTCAAAGTGGTGACCAATAAATTAGTAAGTTAAATGAAACATAATAATCTTAGGATGTCCTTTCTATGGAGGTCTTTGTTGCTTTGTGTTGATTCCTTTTAGTGTTAGATCATTCATGTGTGCAAGGATAACAACTACATGAAATTTAAATTTATATAGTATCTTTATCAGCTAGAGTCCATTAGTATTGCATAGACTCCATTCTATCTTGAGGCCTTTGATTCTAGATAAAAACTACTTCATATTATTTTCAAAACCACTAAGAGGGATCATTTGGATATATGACTTTAGTTGTTCACAAGCAATGGTATAAGCGAGAAGTAATTAGAGATAGGCATCTTCTTTTGGTTAGCTACGCATGAAGTTAAAAGACACAAAACCCACCAGAAAATAGAAGATCAAGTGGATTCACTAGAAGAATAATCAAATTACATTCAATGATTTACCTGAAGCAAGGGAGAGTTCAAATCATGTTAAACTACCTTATTCAAATATGCGCTCTTTCAAAGCATATATAACATTTTTTAATTTATGGTATACGTCTAAGTAGTAGATGCTAAACCATATGAATCAAAATTCTTACAACTTCCTATCTTTGTATCAAAGTGAAATTATCTTACCTTATTTTCCTCATACCAAGGTGAATTTATTGCACCTTCTAACTCGTATCAATATTAGTGAAAAATCTAAAAGAAAAGATTGAGAACAAAAAGCAATGCAAAAGAATAAATGACTCAACAAAATCAGACATCTAGCTTTGATGTGATATTGATTTCTCATTTTTCTTGGTTTTGCACCATGGATGTGAGAGTTTCTTCACCTTATCAGCTGAGTCATAGTAGAGATGATCTCATCCCTATATCTTGAGGGTATAATGTGAGCATCATATAGGCCAAATTAGACTACTAGACACCGCATGGAGACATTTGAATCAAATACATAGCTTAGAGCTACTTATAACAAGTTTTATGTACAATGAGAGTCATTGGGAAATAGAGCTTGGAACAGTGACAATTAATTAAGATCAAAGAAAAACATTTCAATGCTTGAATGGATAGACATAGTTGTAATCACGAGCCCTAGTAAGAGAAACACCAGCAAGTAGGGTTTTCTCCAATCTATCATCAACAAGAAATTATGTGTAACAAGCACATAAAGGAATAGCTTACAACTAAGGAATAGCCATCAACAATGAGGAATAGGCATCAACTGCTGAGGAACGGCTTACTCCAAGGAGGGTTTTCTGTTTTTCCCAGATTAAGTGGTCTACAACTCTACAAAAATAAAATACAAACTATACAAGTAACTTTCAGCAAAGACTAATCTAAATGTGAAAATCCATTGATAAATTGTAGCCAGAAATGAAAGCGCCACAAATTGTCTATCACACACATGAATCACCACATGTATATTGTGTAAAAGCGCCAGAATTTTGTTCTATTTCACAATCTCACAGCGAGTCTTACCTCCATGCATGTCCATTGCGTAAATGCCCAGATAGTGAAAGTGCCAGAAATGCCTTGCACTGTTTGTTGGAAATCTTGTGAAAGCAACCTCGCCCACCAAAAAGAATTCTTGTGAAAACGACCTGCCCACGAAAAAGACCAAAATGAACCTGTCTCTAAACTTTTAGAGGGAGAAATAAGGGCGTTCTCTAAAATTGGAGGAGAAAATTAGGTCTTCGAGCGAAGGAGTGTTCGAACGAAGCCATTCTTTATTTTGATTTTAAAATTTTAAAGAATTTTCATGAGGTGGCAGGGGGTTCATTCGAAGCCCCCCTTCATTAGAAGTGGGGGTGCTTCTAATGAACCCCCTTCATTAGAAGGGCCCCCTTCATTCGAACCACCCAATTAAATTTTTTTTGTGCATTTCTAATTTCTTTTCGTTTAAATAATTGTAACCCATTATTGTGGGTTCACCCCACAACTACAAGCATATCAACAAGCAATAAAACAATACCAAGAGTAGTAAGAAGTAGCCCAATTAGCAGCCCAACAACAAGAATTTTTGTTACAACAAAAAGCACAACATGCCCAACAATAGGCAACCTTAGCGCAACAACAACAAGACCAACAACAAGCATTGTTTATATAGTAGCAAGTGCAAGAATGCATGGCTCAATAGAATGCACAGATACCACCAATGAACACATCAACCAATCCACCCATCACATCCACAAGTGAACCACCTCAAAACAATTTCATCCCACCTCTTGATCCACAAAACAATGTGATAGCACAAATCAGGTTGCTCTTGCAACAAGTGCTCAATCTTCAATCAGGTGAACCACAAGAACATATAGTAACTTGTGTCCTAATCCATTCAACAGGAGCATTGTGATGAAACCATTCTCGAAGGGATTCGAGATCCCCAAATTTGATAAGTATTGTGGAACGGGAAACCCTAAAGATCATATCAAGGAATTTTGGGTTCATTGCATGGAAGTCACGTATGACTATACCTATTTGATGCAGCTATTTCCTAGGAGTTTGGTGGGCCACGCTATGGAATGGTTCTCTCCCCTACCCATAGGCATCAAGACATTCCAAGAAATTATAGATGCATTCATCAAAAACTACACATGTAATATCGCCATGGATGTCAGTCTTGAGGAACTCTCAGCTCTGAAACAAGGTAAAAATGAATCATTCACTTCATTCCTACAACAATGGCAATCCAAGGCCAATCGAAGCAAATGGGCCATGCCTGAGGAACAACAAGTATGCACCATCATATTCAACCTTGACATCCTTTTGGCATTCCATCTCAAGGTTCAAGGGATCACCACATATGACTAGTTGATTTCCAAGGTGCTCAACATCGAATGGGCCCTTATGACACAACCTGGGGGATCAACTTCACATCCTAAACAATAGAATAATCACCCACCTACCAATTACAATGACAAACCTCACACATGGGAAAGAAACAAAAATTTTACCAATGATGGTGTCGTCGATACCAAATTTGTCATTAGTGGCCCTCAACAAAACACACCCGCACCACAACAACAAATCCAAAATTATCATCAAGCAAACACAACACAACAACCAAATAATCAAGTGATCAATAATGTCAATGATCAAAGGGTACCACCCCAACGAAACAAGAACTTCACCAAGCGAAAATACACCGCCCTTGGGGAACCACTCGAGGACATCATGAAGAAAATAATAAATGAAAACTTCATCAAGATTCCCACCTATGAGAACTACCAAGAACCAGATGATAAACCTTCTTGGTACAATAAAAATCAACTCTGTGATTTCCACAAAATCAAAGGGCACACCACAAACAGTTGCATGAGGTTAAAGAACCTAGTCCAAGACCTCATTGATTAAAGAATCATAAATGTGGAATAGCCAATAGGAAATTAGAATCTCAAAATATACACGAATTTGATGTTGAACCATAACAATAAAGGTAACAATAACACTGATAAGGGGAAAGGCACCTACAAAAACATAAACCATGTATATGAAAATCTCATTGCTTCCCTAGATGAATATTGTGCAGTAATCACTATTAAAGGAGCCTATACCAATTGTGGATTCACCACAAGAGGTGACAAAGTTACTATCCCAGGGTCATCCCAACCAAATAGAAATTCCATGTCAAATTCGAGATCTATTCCCAATTGTTACAATTTCCTTGATCAACTAAATAGAACCCCAACACAAATCTCCATCATGGAGATGTTAAAAATATCATATGCCCATAAGAAAATCCTTGAGGAAGCATTGGCTTCATCCACTGTCCCTGTAGATCTTGATGCGGAACAATTCCAAGCTATTGTCGGGAATATCATCACTCCAAACCTCCTTACATTCTCTGACCATGACTTTCCTACTCAACCATCTCATAACCATGCTCTTCGCTTAGAATTCCTAGTGTAGAAAAGTAAAGTCAAGTGAGTCTTGGTGGATGGAGGTGCAGGCTTGAATATTTTTTCCCTCAAGCTCATTAAAGAGTTAAAAATCTCAAAGGATTCCATCAACAAGGAAAAGGTATCACAATCAGAGCATATGATGATTAGGAAAGAGTGTCCCAAGGCACAATCAAAATCTCTATTCAAGTAGGGCCAGCTATCATGGAAACCACCTGTCAAGTCCTAGACCTCGACCTATGTTATAACATTCTCCTATGACGACCATGGATTCATGCAATGCAAGTGGTAGCATCAACTTTCCATCAATGTGTCAAGTTCACATATGAAGGAAAAGAGGTCACCATCCATGGAGATCCTGAGCCATTCTCCTATTCTAAGAACCTTGAGGAAAAATACTATAAAATCCCTCAAGTACCTAAAAATGATGAAGGCCCATCAACACCATACATTGATCCAGCCACTCTTGCATCCACTTCTGCGATAGAGACACCCACCATTCCCGCCATCCCCACCATCTCTAATATTAAAGTCATCATCTAGGATAATGGTTGTGAAAACTACACGATTCCCAAAACTACCTTTGTGGTAGGAGAGTTACCACAATCTCCTAGATCATGAGGATGTATGTAAGCAAATGAAGCCTCCACATCTCAAACATCCCTTGAAGACTATCCCAACTTCATAAGTTGGGAAGATCTTGGATGAGAAGTCATAGAAGAGGACCCATCTCATCTCCTATATCAAGATAATAGACCAGAAACCAATATACCAATGGATAAGATAAGCAAAGGTTTAATTGCAAATGATGCTTGCAATGGGCTATGACAGAAACTAGAGACTTGGGAAAAATAACAATGGGCTTATAATACCTATCATTCTAGAGACGCGAATGAGAAATCTTGGCCTCAGATGTACCCCTCTGAGTATAGCCATACATGGTTGAATTCCTCTAGTTAGAAAGGTCAATAATCCTCCTCATCTATCCATAATTGAACTTCGCTTACCCGTATCTATAGGTCGAGTCATAGACAACTTCACATTTGACATAACTGACATCTGTAGTAGTAGCAATGATGAGGATCCCATATCCAACCTACCTAGGTTCTTCAAGGATACCACCCTTCTCATGATTAGCACCTTATCCTTTGAGTTAGACCATCAAAATCATGAAATTTTCCTAGTTTACCCCCAACTCATCGATTATGACCAACGAGGACCACTAGTTATTGATACATTAAAAAATGATGAGGTTCTCTCAAAATTAATGGGACTACGAGATAACATTCCATGTGGGGATCACAAAGCAAGATTCATCATTGAGCTAGATACACATGCCTATTATGGGGAAACAATTGAATCCCTCAGTCACAAAAGTGAGACATTAATCTAAGTCCTTGAGTGAAAACCACACTGTGGCACTCTCTGACACGAAAAAAGTAAAAAGAAAGGACACATCCAATGGTAAAAACCTCTTTAAGGCACCTAAGAATGGGGGATTCAATCTTCCTTTCACAACTCTTCATTAAGAAAAATTAGCAGTCCTAGCAGAAAAGTGCAATCTAGTTAATCTAGGAACAAAGGAGACCCCACACATCACATTCTATGTGGAATCACTACAATCAAAGGAACAAGAACTCCTAGCAGATTTCTTGAGGGAAAGACAAGTTAACTTTGCATGGAGCTATAAAGACATGCTAGGGATCAATCCAGAAATTTTAGTTCATCATCTAGTAGTATATCTTGAAGCAAAACCCATCAGACAAAAGCTTAGAAAAATGCACCCTCAGATCACCCTGCTAGTCAAAATGGATCTAAAGAAGCTATTAGATGCAAGATTCATCCAACCAATAGACTATCCAGAATGGGTGTCAAACCTGGTTCCCATTTCAAAACCCTATGGGGGCATCATAATTTGCACAAATTTTAGGGACTTAAACAAAGCATGTCCAAAAGATGACTTCTCATTGTCCAACATTGACATGATCGTAGATATGGCAACAGGAAACAAAATGATTTCCTTGATGGATGGTTTCTCAGGATACAACCAGATAATGATTGCTAAAGAAGACCAACATAAAATGACCTTCACTTGTCCATGGGGGACTTATTGCTGGAATATGATGCCATTTGGCTTGAAGAATGCAGGAGCAACATACCAAAGAGCCATGCCATTAATCTTCCATGACATGATTCATAAAATTGTTGAAGATTATGTTGATGACATACTAGCCAAATCTAGAAAGAGGAAGGATCACATAGAAACCCTAAGTACCATTTTTGATAGGTTGGAGGAATATAAGGTCCGATTAAATCCAAAGAAGTGCATCTTCGGCACACAATCAAGAAAATTTCTAGGATATATAGTGTTAATGAGAGGTGTTGAGGTAGATCCAACAAAGGTAAAATTAATCCTTGAGATGGAGGCACCCCAAACATTGAAGCAATTCAGAGGTCTCCAAGGCAAGCTCCAGTCCTTCAAAAGATTTATAGCACAACTAGCAGATAAACAAAATCCATATTCTCACCTACTCCACAAGGGAGTAGCGTACAAGTGGGATAACAAGTGTGAAGAAGCCTTCAATGAGATCAAATAATATTTTCTTACACCACTTTTCCTAATGCCACCGATCCCAAGAAAACCATTAATTCTCTATGTGTCAGCAATAACAGCAGCCCTTGGCACTCTTCTAGCTCAACACGATGAAAATGAGACAAAAAGGGCCATCTATTATATCAGTAGAACAATGGTTGTTCATGAGCTAAACTACTCATTCATTGAGAAAGCATGTCTGGCAGTAGTGTTCGCTTCACAAAAATTCAGACATTACATGTTGGCACAAAAAATAAAACTCATTGCCAAGTTCAACCCTCTCAAATACTTACTATCAAAGGCAATGCTCACTGGTAGAATGGCTAAGTGGGTCATGATACTATCAGAGTATGGCACTGAATATGTGAAGCGGAAAGAAATTAAAGGCCAAGTCATTGTAGATCAGCTTGCAGAAGCACCAATCTATTCAAAGAATCCTCTTATCTTAGAGTTTCCAAATGAATCCATTTTCAATCTCAACATAGCTGACCACTGGAAACTTTACTTTGGTGGCTCATACACGCAACATGGATCAAGAGCTGGTATCTTCTTTATCACCCCACAAGAGGACTACATACCAAGTTCCTATAAATTGGTGTTTCCCTACACTAATAACATTGCAAAATACTAGGCTTTAATCATAGGTCTCAAAATAGCAGTGTAGTGGCACATCATGGCCCTCAAAGTATATGGAGAATCTTAATTAATAATAAACCAAGTGAATGGTGAATACTAGACTAAGGATGATAAGTTCACTTCATACAAGAAACTAGTGGAGACTCTCAAGAAATCCTTTATTGAGATCACATTTAAGTAGATACCCAAAGCCAACAATAGAGTAGTAGACACCATGGCAACAATTGGATCCCTACTAGACATTCCTTGCAATGTTCTAAAACATGAATTCTTGGTAGAGTAGCTTCTCGTTCCCATATTTGAGGTACCAAAATTAGAATTTGTGTGTGAAATCATTGGTCCCGATGATCCCTAGTACCATGATATTTATACCTACTTGCGAATAGGGGTCATACTTGCTGATTTACCCTCAACCTTAAAAAAAACCTTTGTCAAAAAGCCATCCTAATTCATCATCCTAGGAGATACCTTGTATCATAGGAGCATAGAAGGAACCTTATTACGTTGTTTAAATGTTGAGGAGGCATTGACCACTTTAACTGAGGTGCATAACAACATATGTGGTTCACACTCGAGTGGAATGACCCTAGCCAAGAAATTGTTGAGGATAGGGTATTATTGGCCTACAATGGAAAGAGAAGCACATGACTATATTAGAAGGTGCCTACAATGTCAGTAGCATGGGGACCTCATCCATACTCTAGCTCAAGAACTTCATCCCATCATCACACCATGGACCTTTTTGTAGTGGGGACTTGATCTCATTGGAAAAATCACTCCCACTTCATCTAATGGCCACATGTTCATCATAACAACCATTGAATACTTTACCAAGTGGGTGGGAGCCATACCCATGACATATATAACTAGGAAGCAGATATCAAAGTTCATCCTGAACTATCTCATTTGTCGCTACAGTGTCCCACAAGCCATTACTTAGATAATGAGACACCATTCAAAAATCATGATTTCTGTAACTTATGTGAAAATTTCAAAATCCAATATCGCTTCTCCACCCCATACTATCCCCAAGGTAATGGCCAAGCAAAAGCCACAAATAAAACCATTTTGAAAATCCTCAAGAAAATAATCAATGACGCAGGTCATGACTAGCATCTACAGCTCAATCCCACCCTCTGGGCCTACTGAACTAGCATTCGCACACCCACCGGTGCCACCCCTTTCTCCTTGTCTATGTATCATAAGTAGTAATTCCCATTGAGATCGAGCTACTATCACTAAGAATATCACTGTAAAACCTCATCACGGATGAAGAGTACCGAGTATCGAGACTAAATGAGCTAGAGCTATTGGATGAGCAGCGTATAAACACTTTAAATTATTTGCAAATCTATCATAATAGACTCAAGAGGAGCTATAACAAGAAAATTAGAAGCAAGACTTTCCAAGTAGGAGAACTGATACTAAAGGAGAATCAAAAGAATGTCTCAAATCCAAACAACAAAGGAAAATTTGAACCCAATTGGTTGGGACCATTTGCTATCACAACAAGCTATAAGTTAGGGACATATCAGTTATAAACACCCAAAGGGGAACCCCTACAATAGCCCATGAATAGCTCTCATCTCAAAAAGAATTATGCCTAATCTTTCAAGGTATAGAACCAAAAAATTAAAAAATAAGAAATGCCCTAAAGAAATAGTTACCTTGGTGAAATCCTGGAAAATAGGCATCTTGGTGACAAAAAAAATAAATCAAAAAAGGTAAAAAATCCAAAAAAATAAATAAAGGATTAAAAATAGTACAGAGAAAAATTATCCTCTAGTGAAAACCACTTTAGTGGCACTTTGGACAAGTACCTTGGTATAAACCTGGCAAATAGGTGCCTTGTGTAAATAAGCACTTTCCATCCACCAGGACCCTTATGACTTGTTCTGCATCATCGATCCATGACGTTTCCACCATCCATGGCATTCAAATCCCCATCCATCACTCATCCACCTACATCTGCACCATAGCTTGGTCATGTGATCCCTCCTAGGACTACTCGGCCCATCCTCAAGGTCAGTTTGTCCTACCTTTATTGGAGTAGTCTATTGCATCACATTGGGGGCATGTTCTCATCGGATCAGATTTGTGTATATTCTTGAAGTCCTAAAATTAGAAAATTCAAAACATCAAAACATTATAAAATCCAAAAACATCAAAAAAATCACAAAATTTAAAAACATTCAAAACATATCAAAAATTCAATAACATGTCAGAAAGTCAAAAATAGAGTAGTTAGTTGAACTACGGGTCTATGAGCCTTGAATGTAAGCAAGGTTGAACTTTGATCATCCCTCGAGACACTTGGGTTAGTCCTTTAATATTTTGTCATAATAAACTGACATTTCATCATGTATATCATCATTTTTAAATTGGTCAATTCGTCAATCAAACTACGTGGTCTCTACGTGTATAACGTAGGTAAGACTAATCTATTGATTATCCCTCGAGACCCCTAGGATAGGTCTTTAGATTAGTCTCTTGGTCAAAATCTTAGAAAACCCCAAAACATTCAAAAATTAAAAATCAAAACATTTGAAAATCTCAAAAATACCAAAAATAGCCTCAAAACATTGCAAAAACTCCAAAAACATCCAAATATTTGAAAAAAATCCATCTGTCTCATCTCTCTTACACTCACAATAACATCACTCATAATAAATGATATTCATCCTCAACCTTTGTGAAACAATAAAAAACAAGTCTATCAAGTGAAAAGTAAAAACTCAAAATGTCAAGTCTCAGGTTTAAGTTAGTACATAAACAAGTTGGTCAAATATTTGTGTTGATAGCCCATCATCCAATTGGTCCCATATCAATCATTTGAAAGAACACCTTGGATAAACGAAATGGCATGCCACCATCCACTAACATTTCCTAAGATGTATCCTTCCTACAATGGGAATTATCTTTTGGAAATAGTTTCAGTTGTTATCTTTAAAAACACATTCCCTTTGGGCTAGCGGTATTGAAGAACATCAACTTGTTTATTTACTTTGTCTTTGTCTTTTTGACTTATCCTATTGCACTCATTACAAGGACCTCTCAATGATATATTAATAGAGGATTTAGAGAGATAGGAATAGGGCAACGCTCATTATCTTTTATTTGTTGTGCTTGTTGGACATTCTTGTAATATAACCTTAGCAAATACTTGATTTGTTAGGTGTGTATGGAAGGTGTTTTAGATATTTTGTTGACCACATAGGAAGGCTTTCCTTCCTATGTTTTGGTTCGAGAAATTTGAAGTACCTAAAGTACATCCTAGTAAGGTTTTTGTATGTCAGGTGTGAACAAGAATACTCCTATCTGTTTGTCAAGTCAAAGTCCATCACACTAGGTAAACCTCCATCTTGGTTCTCTATACCTTTCATTGAACCCAAAGAAGTGTATTTTTGAAGTTAGTAAAGGGAAAATCCTAGGCTGTATAATTTTTGAGAAAGGAATATCATTTGATCCCAATATAATTGAATCCATTTTGAAGTTTCCATTGCCTAACAGTAAAAAAGAGCTAGAATCATTCTTTGGAAAGATAAATTTTGTCAGAAAGCTCATCAGTTTATTTGCAAAAATTGTATGTTCCCTAAATGATATGCTAAAGAAGGATGTGATTATCGAATGGACACTAGAATCAAAGAAAAAGTTCTAGGAAATCAATAAAATTATAACCAATGCACCTATGTTAGCTAGTCCAAATTACACCTTAGATCATTTATATGCTAGTGTATTAACTCAAAAGGGAGAGAATGGTGATGAAAGGCCAATATCCTTCATGAGTTCTCCATTAGAAATGCAAAGATTTGATACCCCAACCTGGATAAACTATTTTTTATCTTGATGAAAGTTGTGAAGAAGTTCAAACATTTTATCTCAAGGGGAAAAGTGATAGCCATAGTCCTAGATGTTTAATTTAAGTCTATGTTGATGCAAAATGAAATCAAAGAGAAAAGAAGCAAGTGGATGTCTATTCTTTAGGAGTTTGATATGGAAATATAACCAATGAAGATAGTGAGAGGTCAAGGACTCTTAAAGAACGTAGTTGGAGCCAATACATAGTCTATCAATAGAATTCCCAAAGGGACATCACTTTGGACACATGGTAAAAAGATAGTTTATTATTTGCTATAGAGTAGCTTTTCGGAAGGGATAAATGTAACTCAGAGAAGAGCCACAAGGATCAAGAGAAAAGCTTATATGATAAAAGCTAGGAATTTATATTGAAGGAACTATGAAGCTATTTACTTGAGGTTCTTGAATAAAGAAGAAACTATTTTAGTTTTAATAAAATTTCATGAAAATTTTGGTATTGGTCATGGTTCGACTAAAGATAGTCCTCACCAAATCTTAAGGGAAAGATATTACTATCCCACATTATTCAAAGATATCTTTTAGCATGTTAGAACTTGTCATAAATGTCAAACTAGAGAAAGAATAGAAAGAAACCTGCCTATGTCATTGTTGTGTAGAAAATTGTACACCTTTACAATTTCACACTAAGTTTGCATCCCCTTAATTAATTGGACTGAGTTAAGCTTCTAATTAACTAAATTATGCATTCCAAAGCCTTATTATTCCCTTTTTCTAAAAGGGGAAACTATATTGAAATATTGCCAACATTAATTTAAACACCTTGGAAATTATGTATCTTGGACTTAGGTCCTAGGACCCATTTGCCCAAGGGTGAATGGGTCCCCTTTAAGTGCTGGGACATAATTTTGAATATGTTTTTGGTGGTATTTTAATGATTCAAATTCAAGTTTCAAATTTCAGCTTGTGGAATCTATTTTTTTAGGAAATTAGATAAACACCTATAAATATATAGTTATAAATTGGCTTGACTGATTGCTTGATTTCCTACTTTGGGAATAGTCTAAAGAAAATAAATGAATCCATTTGAAGTTTGAGGCCTTATCAAATATCTAAAATTTTAGGAGAGAACAATTTAAGGATTAGCCAAAGAAGAGAAAGGAAGCCATTCAAATTTTGAGTGACTTTGGACAAGTACTTATCAAATATCTAAACTTTTAGGAGAGCACACTTTTAGAATCAACATCATCACATGAGAACCAACCCCATTGCTAGTAAATGGGTAGTTTATCAAGAATTACTTTGGATCCTAGGGGAGGCTGTGTCTCCTTCTTGTAAATAGTTGGGATAGGTTTTTGTTCTTGTTTTCTTTTCTTTACTTGATGTGTTTGTTGTGTGGTTTACTATTCTTGTTGCTTTTTTTCTTTCTTTCTTTCTTGTCCTCTCTTTCTGTTTGTGGGTTTATGTGAGTATTTCAAGTCTGGATATTAATCATGCATAAGGTGCTTGTAGTATTTCTCTTTCAAACTTTTTCCTTCCATAAGTTTGGATTTAACTAATCCATTAGTAAGCTTGAAATTATTAAACAATTCGGTATGTGAAGCCAACGAGTCTTTGAATTTAGTTGCATGAATCTTACTATATAAATTTTAAAGAAATCAATATTTGGATTAAAGGTGAGTGTTAATGATCTCTAAACTAAAGAAAATCTAAATATTGATTCATTTATGTGACCACTGTGATTCCCAACCCAACACCAAGTGATATCCAAGGGGAGAAATTATAAATAAAATAATGAATAAGCTCTTAGTAAAAAATGGGTGATTCAAATAATCTCTACCAGGGCTATGGACACCTAGCTGGAAGTAGAGCTATGTTTGAGGAAATCAAAAGTATCTCTATCGGGGCTATGGACAACCAACTATTAGTAGAGTTATGCCCATTTCACACCAACTAGTCTGAAAAAATAATGCATGTATGTACATGTGATAACACAAAAAAAATTGGGAGAAAGGAAAGATCAAATATTTAGCTCAATTTAGAAGTTATTCCATGTCACTTTAATCCTATTTTGAAGGAATAAATCATTGCACACACTATGATATTCAGGTATTCTATTGTGATGCATAAATTTGTTAATACCTAGATTAACATGGACTCCTTTTTTTAATTTTGAGTTTTTTAATTCCTTCAAGTTTAGTTTTGATTGAACTTTTTGAAGAGGGAATGCTTCTTAAGAATTTTGTTTGTTGGTTGCTATTTGTTGTGTCTTGCAATCACACCCCATTCTATTTATGAAAAGATGGGGACCTCCCTCTTCTTCTTTCCTAGTTTTCCTTTATTTCTTTTGTCCCCTTCTTCCTTTTACTCTTTTTTCCCTTTTTTTTTCTTCCTTTATTCTTCTTTCTCTTTTGAGCATTTTGTTGAGTTTCAAAATTTCAAGATACCTGATGTTAGCATGCCAAATCCATTAAGCCTAAACTCTAATTCCTATTTGTCACTCTATGTTGGTCATTGCTAATTCAAACTTTTCCATGCCATGGTATTTCTTAGAGAAAACTCCCAATCCTAAAAGCCCAACATCGACAATGTATTTTTGCCTCAACTGTCACACTAGTCACATCCATCATACGCATTTAATTCATTGAAAAAGGATTCAGTAAGACATTAATAGAGGTTAATTAAGGTTGTTGAATAGGTTTATAGGTTAATAAGAGATAAATTCATCATTTACCTTATGCAATTGAAGTATTTTGAGATTTTCAACTCCTTATGAACTTGTGCAAAATCCTCCATGTGACCTTGTCCAACATTTTCATCTACTCCTATGTAGGTTTGGTGTTCAATTGGATTCTCTATTGTAATCTTTGTGTTGTTTGTTCTCACTCACATTCATGTTTGATTCCCACACCCTTCTCAGGTAGGTGTCGTGATTCCTTCAAGTTTTTTTCTTCAAAATCATGGCCTTGTTTTAATTTTCATGAATGGGTTCTTGTTTGTTTGCCATTTGGTTGATTCGATAGCCTCGTCCTTTCATTTTTCCATTTTTTTGCTATTTTTCTTTTATTTTTTCTTTTCCCTTTGCTTTATCATTTATTTTCATTTTTTGTTTTGGTTTTCATTGAATCGTGTTTTGTCTTGGCACATCAATTGATGATGTTTATGACATTGTATTAGACATTGGAATTTACCTTGGAAAGGTTATCTTTGTGCCTTGGAATTTTTTCAAATTTTTTGAACCTTCAAACATCTAGTATCAATAGTTAGGTTTATCCTTCTTCTTCTAAAGGATTTTTGTTAGGCCAAATCCCCAACCTTCAATGTCTAATTCCATTTTTTGTGCCTTAATGAATTTTAGAACCACCCCTTTGGACATCAGGTTCTGATAGTTGAACTTGTGCTCTACTTGCTAATTGTATATGTGGTAAGCCAAATGTTTGACCCCAAAGTGTTTGATATGTTTCAAGTATGATAAGATTGTTGTTGTCATTGATGTCCACAAGCTTGTTTTTTCATTGGTGTCAACTATATGAGGAGGAAGATCATTATTGGGAGAGATTGTTGCAAGAGTGTGAGCAATTGGTGTTGTTAGTAATGCTTTGATTAGTTGCATTATGTTGTCATTTGTAAGTTACTCATCTCAACCTCTAGTGCTGCTTTGATAATATTTTGTCTATGGATGTATGGTTGAGTTGCTAGGTTGTAGTTGGTTCTAGAAGTGATGGAGATGACGAGGATTTTTTTCTAGTGCTCGATTTCCAAGTGCTTTTGAGAAAATTTGATAAAAAGATGAAAGAATGAGTTGTAGTGGTGTTCTAGGTTGCAGTGTAGTGTTCAAGTGTTTCTTTGAATTTCAAATATGTTGATCAATGGTATTTAGAGGTGTGGTATTCATAATTTGGTGTGCTAGATCATTTTGCAGAAGTTGTGTTCACTAGTGTGTGAACTAGGTATTGCAAAAGTGTTTGGGAGAAATTTCTTTACTCTCCATTTCTTTGTAGTATAGTTTTAGGTCTTGTAGATCTAAAGGTGTGTAACTAATGGTGTTGGTATCTGTAAGGAAACTATGTAGCCATAGAATGACAATTTCCACATAACCCAAATTTGAAACATGCAAGTAAAATACTCAACATCAACATGCAAGAGAATAGACAACATACCCATCAAAGATGACACAAGATATACCCTGGGAAAACCCTCAAGAGGGAAAAACCCAGCCTCCAAAAGCATCCACACTCCATGTATTATTGACAATGAAAACCCATTACAATACATGCGAGACTCCATGAACACTTCTGAAACACAAGCTATCCATGCATTCCATGTGACCAAGCATGAATCCACACATCCCATTCCATGCTTCAAACCCTCACACATGCACAAGCTCAACCTTGACCAAATTTTGATTTTGATCCAACCCTTTGATCCAACCCTAAAAAACTACCCTTGTGGTTGCTTTTATAGAAACAAGCTCCCACAAAACCACCAAGTGGTATTACATAAACCATGTGCCCAAAATACTACAACATGTGACCCCATATTTAATATTGGGTACTTTATTATTTTTAATATTATTCCCCAATATTAAATAATTACATTTTACAATTATGTCCCAATGTTACATACAACAAAGTGGCCCCAACATTATAACTCCTTGTGATGCACGTTCACCTAGAAAACCCCTAGGTGCACCACACACATAATAAATAAATAAAACATTACAAACATTATGCAAGGTGTACAACACCTAATTCTAACAATCTCCCACTTTTTGTATACATTGCATAAGGGGGTAACAAATAAACTCCATAGGCAACATGTACCATCCAGGAATCCAAGTGCTCCATGTGCTCCAACAAGATACCTGTAACAAGAACCAAGGTGACCACCATCTCATCCATGAATGCTCCCATCCTCCACCATGCCAACTGCACTAAGATATGAACACATCCAAAGAGATGTCACACTAACTGTCACAAAGAAGCATAAACCTGCCTCAACCTGATATCTCAAAACACAAACCCTGAATCCAATATGCACCAGTAGCTGTCAAGAATAAATCACCATAGCTGAAATGACATCCACAGCAAATGCTAACACATACAACTATCCATACCTCCAAGGTATACATATAACATATTAAACTCATGCCAACAACATATCCACCCATAAACCACAATGACAAACTCCATGTGCAAACCTGTCAAAGCATGACATACACATACAAGAGCTCCCACTGCATGGGCAATGTCAAGATGAATGCAAACCTGGAATGAGCGCATTCAACGCGTCACTTCGTTAACATCCCAAAAGAGGCACCATCACAAAGGCATACCAAGTCTACTACTAGCATCTCATAGAAGTAAACATGTAGTACAAGGAACATCCACATTGATAAGTAAAACTTGCAAACCAAACACCTGTAGCATGTCCTCCTACACACACCTCTAAATGCCAACTGTGTCAAGTATGATCTCCTCCATAATACCCCATAAAAAAATCCATAACAACATCCATCCATCTAATCACCAAGATCAAAGATAACATGTGTAACTAACATGGATGTAAACATCTCAAAACAAGAAGATCAAAATCAAAGTAATCATTCCTAAACCAAGGAAATCAGCCCAATAAACCATCTCCTAAACTCAACATGTACAAGGAGATAAACATGCCAACACTCCTCAAATGAACCCTCCAGAAACCAAATATCCATGGCTCAAGATCCAGATCCATGAGAAGGCAAAGCATAAACATAATGCACCTGAAAGAATAATGGGCAATACCTCTCAAGTGAACCATCGAGTAGACCAAGAGTGGGGAATGAGAATGCTCCTCCAGGATATCCAAGTCATCATCACTCAACCAAGAACACTCTCCTCATCGGTCCATGTTGAACTCACGTCCAACCAAGGTGTAGGCTCCCTTAGACTTCCTGCTAAAACCTCATCAAGAGTAACCATATCAATAACATGTCTCTAACCACAAGAGAACACCAAGCCTCACCTAAGTCTCCAAGTATCCATGAGCACCTGTAACCGATCAATCCATGCTAAACACCAAGCAAATGATCAATGTACTCAATACAAAGAGAACCAACCAAGATCAAAATCATAGCTCCAACTGCAGAATCAGGAACATAAACATGACACCATGATCTCACATCCTCTCAAAAGAAGATCACATGCTCAAATCATCATAACATATACCATGCCACAACTCTAAACTAGTAATCAAGAGTATACCATGACATAATAACAAAACCATCCTACAACCAAGGATCACCTGTCAAAACCAACAAGTCATAAATAATACCTCAACATCTCCAACACCTGATATCAAAGAACTCTCACTGTAGCACACAGAATCCAAGAGCTCCTCCAAGACACCAAAGATCACCTGCTGAAGACAACCATCCATAATAACCAATGGATCCACATCATCACCAAATGCTCCCACTGAACCGTGATACCGAGCAATCCCATGGCACCATGATGCACAAAACCAACACTGTCATAAGCTCACACAAAACCTGTGAATCCAAGCTCTCAATGACACCATGATAACCATCCTCTAAAGCAAGAAGATACACCGCCAAACCATCATATCCATCACTACCAAACCATCACTGTCACAAGCTCCCACTGAACTGTGTAACCAAGCTATCCATGACATCGTGATACCAATCTCCTAAACCCAAGAAGAGACACCGCCACAACCATAATCAGGAACCAATCCAATACCACCAATCAATGCACCTGCATAAACCATCATAACATGCCAAAGTCTCTAATGCGTAAGAAACATCCATGACATCATGATCACCACCAAATATACCAACAAATCAACCCAACTGTGTCCACATATCTGCATAATCATAGTCAACTACATAGATCTCATATCATGACTATACCTGGTAATACCATCTCATCTCCTCAACATGACAACCAAAACAGCAAAACAAGTGACTAAACCAAGCCACCAAAACTGATCATGCATCAACACTGAAATATCAATGGGCAAAGACAACCCATATCCAAGTCATAGGTGCAACAAGTAAGTATAGACCGCCTACAACATTGCACAACTTGTAGATACAACAATGCAACATACATGCTGATAACCATGTCAAAAATAGAACAAACTGAGATGTACAATCGAGCATACAATGAATCCATCATCAAATATCCAAAATTCAACAATCCATAAGCTCATAATATCACCATAGTCAAAGAGACCCATAACCAGCTCACATAAAGAAAATAGAAAATAAACCATGCCAAAATGCCTTCAAACCTGATCCACTGCGTAGTGATCTGAACAAGCTTTCTGTTGACTATTCGAAGTCCAAAATCCGACTCCGTATGCACCCGATATGCCCTCTCAAAACTTAAAATAAACATCTAACTTCAACCAAGAAAAACACTGTCAAAACTGCAAAATCATGGAACAAGACCTAAACCACTATGCAGTTCTCGGAACCAGCTTTCCAACGACTATAAGAAGTCAAAAATCTGACATTCTGGGCAAAAGTTATATGCGTTAGAAAAAAACTGCTGTAAAAAGGCCAATTACACCCCCTGGTGGCTCTCTGGTGGCGCCCGGGCGGCGCTCCGGTGGTGGGTGGGCGGCGGATTCCAAAACCCATTTAAATTTAATTTAATTTTTCATTTAAAAAAAACCTCTCCTCCCCTGCGTACGGACCCGACGCAATTATCAAATCTGGCGGAATTTAATTGAAATCCGGCGGTCTTTAAAAAGTTCATGGCGGACTTTTTAGAAATTTCAAATTTTATTTAATTGTTTTTAACCCCACAAAGGGGTTGGCGGGCTCCTCCCGCCGGCCGGGGCCAGCGCTGTCGGCAGCCAGGACTGCCGGCCAGACACTGCCGGCCGTAGCCGACAGTGCCGGCAGCGGTAGTACATGCCGCGGCAGGCTGCCGCCGCTGGTACGGCGAACAGTGGGTGGGTCGGTCTGCGGACCCCCCCCACTTAGAATTTTTAATATATATATATTTTTTTTGTTTTTCAAATTTTTTGATTTTTAATTTTCTAATGTTTTTTTGTTTTTCGTTTTGCAGAATTTTTAATACCGACGGGAGAATTTTTTTTTTCGGATTTTTTATTTTATTTTTTCTGACGACGACTGTACCGTCGATCCGTACGGCTGAATAGGGGTAGTATTTTTTTCTGTAACCAAAATAGGGCATGTTATATGTCAGTTTTTCTCTCTTGGCCAACCTGAATTCAACCATGAGGTCCATTTTGTCCTAGGAGGTCATCTGTGAAAACTCACCCCCAAAACCCTCATATAAATGCATGACCAAGAAACCCTAATTTTGCCAAAATTTTCTCACCCCAAATCTGCAAACAACCCATCATAACAGCAAACCCAAAACCCTCAAATCTACAATAAAACACCTACAAAACCCTATATCTTGCCATTGTCTTTCATTCTCTCACACAACCTAGGGTTATACAATCCAATAACCAAAGCTCTGATACCACTTGTAAGGAAACTATGTAGCCATAGAATGACAATTTCCACATAACCCAAATCTAAAACATGCAAGTAAAATACTCAACATCAACATGCAAGAGAATAGACAACATACCCATCAAAGATGACACAAGATATACCCTGGGAAAACCCTCAAGAGGGAAAAACCCAGCCTCCAAAAACATCCACACTCCATGTATTATTCAGCAATGAAAACCCATTACAATACATCTGCAGAGACTCCATGAACACTTCTGAAGCACAAGCTATCCATGCATTCCATGTGACCAAGCATGAATCCACACATCCCATGCCATGCTTCAAACCCTCACACATGCACAAGCTCAACCTTGACCAACTTTTGATCCAACCTTTGATCCAACCCTTTGATCCAACCCTAAACAACTACCCTTGTGGTTGCTTTTATAGAAACAAGCTCCCACAAAACCACCAAGTGGTATTACATAAACCATGTGCCCAAAATACTACAACATGTGACCCCATATTTAATATTGGGTACTTTATTATTTTATTATTATTCCCCCAATATTAAATTATTACATTTTGCAATTATGTCCCAATGTTACATACAACAAAGTGGCCCCAACATTATAACTCCTTGTGATGCACGTTCACCTAGAAAACCCCTAGGTGCACCACACACATAATAAATAAATAAAACATTACAAACATTATGCAAGGTGTACAACACCTAATTCTAACAGTATCTTCCTTCAAACGAGGTGGTTTGAGGTTTGGTGTTTTGGAAGTTAGTTTCTTGAGTCACAATGTATGGTAGATTTATCTGAGTGTACATTCTTCAAGTGAAAGTTGTTGTGAAGGAGTTTGTTGGATTTCAGGGTGTTTGTGGAATATTCTAGATTATTTTTAGGTGACATTTTTTTTCTATGAGTTGTTGTTGATCAAAGGAAGCACATACTAAAATTTTTAATGGTGTTTACATGGGTAACAACCAACTTTGGTGTTTACACTAATTCCAGTGGATTTTTATTGTTTGTAGAAGTGTGTTGAAGCATGGTGTTATAGATTTGGGTCCCAAATAGGGATTAGTGTCACTTTCTTTCACTTCTATCTGCTAAGGAAGTGTTTTGGCACTAACCTAATTTGAATTTGCATGTTTGAGATGCACAGTTGACCTTGGATAATAGTTTCAAGTTTTAAGATAGTATAAATAAGAGTTGAGTTGTGGAAGGATGATAAGATAGATAAGAGATATGTGAATTATAGAGTATTAAAGTTTGAATTTGGGAAGTGCAATGTGACCTTTCATGTGTTAGTTTACCAGATTTAGTGAGTAGGAGGAATCTACAATTCTTTATTCAAGATGTGAAGGTGTTTGAGACATTGTGGCTATGGATTTCTCTATTGCATTGAGATATATTTCTCTGTATTACATTCTTCTCTATCTTCTTTTATGTTCTAGCAGTTAGCTTTTTCCAATGAGCCTTTCTTTCTTTGGGCAGTGAGCCCTATTGTATTTGGTATTGAAGTTACTTTATCTTGTGAGCTAATCCTCATTGTGGTTAATGAGTGCATACAATTACACTTTAATTAATCTTTTTTATGTTTTAAAATACTTTATTATGTATTAATTAACTATGCTAGTAGTACACTATATGCTTGAATGTTTGTTTGATGATACATTATATTTAACTAATTAGAGTACATATGAGAAATGGTATTTTGCATTAAATGTCTTGCTTTTGAATGATGATTAATGATGAAATGTTTATCCAAGTTGAGATCTTTTGCTATCTTGATTACATCCTATCTTTGAGGATTTTGTTTAGTTGATTAAGTGTTGATGTTATGAGGTGGACATGTTAAACTTCATGTTTAACGGATTTGAAATCTATCTTGCTCTTCATTGCTCCAACTAGCTCTTGATGAATTTTTTTGAATTCAATTCTTCAGTCAGTTTAAGAACTTTCTATTCAGCTACTTTCATGTGGCAGATTTCTTTATGGCACTTTCGATTCTGTTTACTGTTTAGTTGTTACCATTTTGCATCTTGGCGGGCTATGCCAATTTTTGTATTCAAATAAGTGGATATTCTTATAAATATCTAGCCTTAGTCTTTAGTTTGGGAGTTAGTTAATATTTCGCTTTAGCATTGTAATGTGGATCATTTGCACTTTTGTACCACTCACCTATTTTGGCCAATTGGAATGAAAATAAGGAGTTGATATGAATCTCAGTGTTTAAGTCCCACTAGAGGAAGAGCAGGGCCCGCTCAACCGAAGGAGGTGATTTGTGTTAAATTTTCTTTGATTCAATTAATTTTTGCATTCATCTCAGTTGGAAAATAGGAATATAGATCTTTGTTAATCATTGCTAGTGAATGTGAATGCTTATATTCTTATATTAAATTCATCAAATTCTTAGAATAATTCATTATGCTTTACTATAGATTTATATTCACTCATTTGTTGTAGATTTAGTTACTATTCATAGAATTAGATTCATTGGTTATTTTAAAATGCATGTAGTTGTAATGGAAAAGACAATAATGACTCATGGAAAGATAGAACTAAAGCTTTTTTGGGATTTTTTCATGGAAGTTAGTGTTGCTTCTTTTTAGATTAATGTTTATTTTTTGCAAATGTAATTAGATCCTTTTCTGCAAATGTAGTTAGATCCTTTTCTACAAACATAAATAAATTCCCTTTCCAAGTACATTTCAATTCTAAGTTTTAGATTAAAAGTAGATTTAGTTTTTAGTTTAATTCTTCCATGGGTAAATTGCAAGTAATTCAAGTGAAGTCTAAACTGATTTATTGGAGTTTGAACAATCATTAGTTAAGAGATAAATTAGGATTAAGTCTTTAGAAATAGTTAGGAACTTGTTAAAATCAGCTCCTGAGAGCTTCTGAAAGCTCTTGACAGCTCTGGACGAAGCTAAACTGCAACCAAAAGTCATTTTATGTAGTGCAAAATACCCTAATTTATGGAAACACCCTTATCACATACAACTCTAAGACACACTCAGTTCGATAATTGTTAAATTAAATGATGCAAGAAGAGACATCAATGACCTTTCCCATTAGTGGTTTTTCCCATCTTGGTTTTTCCATGTAAATATGGCATTCTCTTGTGCATTGTGTTGATTTGTTATAGTTTATTTTATTTTCCTTTCATGCTAAATCATCATAACAAATTAAGGGTTAATTGAAGTAATCTAGATCTAAATGTTTGTAGGGGTTTTAAAGTTTTAAGGTACAATTGATTGACCCCCCCCCCAATTGTCTTATGCATTCAACAAGATCCCTTTGGCCTTAGTAGAAACTAACTTTGAATTATTGGATGTCGGGAATTGAGAATATCCTTTACTCATTGCTTGCTAATTAAGACAAAGGATAAGTGATCTCAAAATCCAGACCCTTGATACATTAAGATAAAAAAGGATTGATTGAATTAAGTTAGAGTATATCTCATGTTAATCAGATGTTTCCTTAAAAAATAACATTTATGATGGAACATAAGTGAAGCGTTCAATTGTTGATCCTTGAAATGAGGGTCTTAAGTCAAAACACAATATGTTTTTTTAGACATCAGATGTTGGGTGTAATTCATACCAAGTATTGAACTCATAGACAAATGCTAATAAAATCGTCTAACCCTTGACCCTTAAAAACCTTTTTAAATATCATTAATCGGGGCTACCTGTTAACTTCTAAAGAACTTATGAGAAAGAGATAGGTTACATGCTCGATACCCAATTCCTGATAGACCAAAAATAAGAGTAAGCTTTCATGTGTTGTTGCCAGTGTTCAAAATTCCTTCCTTTGAATTATTTTGATTCTTTTGTAGGTAGCAGAGCTTAGACTTAAGTCTTGATTCTCGATGAGGCCTATGTTTCTTATATAATACCCTTTTCACAAGCTTCTACCTTACATTTAAAGTTATTTATTAGTCTTCAGGGCTGGATGAAAAGGTGATTTATCTAGCTTTAAGTATTCATTATGGATTATCTTGAAACATGGTGTTTTACATACAAGAGATATACCAAAGGTCCATTGGATATGAAGTACCAATACAAGGGTTACCACCCTCCATCAAAGATGTTCTCTCCTTACACTGAAATTGGAGATATTGACCTCAAACATGTGGACATGAATGAGTTAAATAGAAGGACTTATGATGAAGAAACAAGAACATGCACAACCCCCTCATTGGATAATTAAGGCTTAGTGGAGGCAACTTCCTTCCCATTGAATTAGAATCTCTAGAGTTGGGATTGAAATGTGCATAATATTATGACCAAAAATATAGAAGGATTATGGTATCAACAAGAGAAGTGGTTTTAAACTAAAGTTCTGATATGATTGAAAGGCTATTCAAGATCCCTGCCTCTCCCTAATATGAGGTTATAGACATGAAGAAAGCAATAGATTATTTTCAAAACCACAAGGAAAGTAGTATTGACCTCATCAACAACCAAATGATATTAAATACTAGGAAGTTGGCCCTTAAAATGGTCAGAGTTCAGCATAGAAGTGAATTCAAGGAAGACACCAAGGACTTGATAACATTATTGAGGAGAGTGCTTGGGTGCCTCAATGCTAGAGATTTCTACCCATGGATGGTTAAGTTTATCTTGACCATTACTGATAGCAAGAAGATGAAGATTATTTGAGCTACCCTAATCATTGATACTATACATGAACAATTAAGCCATATCCTCTAGACTAGTAAGTTTTACATGACAACGTACGTGGTATATTATTGGTTTCTCAAACCACTTTCCTTGGTTTAAATAGAGTATTTTCCTTCTAGCTTAGGGAGGTAACCATTTATGAACATTATACTCAATATAAATTGGAGGATAGCTACACACATTTCTATGTTATCAATGATAACTTTGTTTATGTAGTAATCAGAGGATTGGAGGGATATTTATCTAGAAGAATATCCATTGAAGTCATGGAAGAACTTAAAAACTAGGGAAACTGGTACATTATGTTTAGAACCTTCACGTACATCAGAGTGGCTGGATTCCACAAATATCCATATAAATTGCAAAGGTATTCATCATACAAAATGATACTGTTGGAAGTATGTATACACGTGACTAAAATACATAAGTTGATAGCTGGTAAGCACAAGTCTAGATATGATTTCCTAGTAAATATAGGGGTATACTCATGTGTCAATATGCAAAATGAAAATAATATAGAAATAAAATTTTCCAAATGCTCACTAGAGACGTATAATGACCCAAGGGGCCGATTTGACCCAATTTGAAAGAGAAGCAAGGTTATAGGCTCCTTATTCATACATGAGCCTAAAATTTAGGACCATTGGGAATATTGTGAAGAAGAATTTGAAGTTAGAATGAAGGATTACAGTCAAATGATAGTAGACTTGATAAAATCTTGCACAAAATCCCAAGTATCCAAGGACCTCAAGGAAAATGGGAAGGTCTTGGATCCCATATATAATGGGAAAGGAATCTATAATCAACCAATCTTCAATAAGGATTGTTTGATTCAAAAAGATGATACCATTGATACCAGGGATGCAAGAGTCAAGACTTTCTCTTTGAAATGGCTTAAGTCTCCTTTCCCCATGATGGAGCTTCCAAAGCCACAACCTATCACCAAGAAGGTTCAAATAGGAGAATTATATCCTTTACTACAATGGCCAAAACCCAAAAAGCGTCATCTTCTAAGGCTACAACAAAGAAAAGGAAAGAGAAGGAAATAATTGAGGTAAGATCAAGTGAGGAGGAAGATACTAAGGAGAATGCTCCTCTCATAAGAAGGAACAAATTACGAACCTCCACTCATGATGAAACAATTTAATACCTCCAACTCCTTCCTCTACTCCACCTCATGCATCTCCTTTCCCTTCACCTCCTCTAAATTCTCCACATGACCCCCTTTGATATATTCCATTTTCACCTCCACCCTCTCCACCTCATGAGTCCACTTCACCCACTCATCTTCCACTTCCACCTTCTCCTCCACATGACCCTCATCTTCCTCTATCTCAAGAAAATGAACCACCTATCCAAGAAGAGGCTCAAAATAAGGTAGTGGTAGAAGTAGGGGTAACTTTAGAACCCACCCACACACCCACCTCCCCCCGAGAGGTGTAAAATCCTGGCGAATCTTGTATATGTCCAAAAAAAAAATTAACTGGCAATATTTTTTTTCGTTTTTCAGGAAAAAAAATCTCAATTATCAAATCTCTTGTAATTGCTAGAAGTGTGTGGAAAATCATGGCAAATTGCAAGTTTTTTAAAACCAATAAAATCTTTTCATTGGTGATTAAAATCTATTTTCAAAGCAATAAAATATTTCCATTCGCCAATTAAACCTATTTTCAAACCAATAAAATATTTCTATTGATGAATTAAACCTATAATCAAACAAATAAAATATTTTTGTTGGTGATTAAAATATGTTTCCAAACCAAAAGAAAAAATCATTGGTGAATTAAACCTATTTTCAAACGAATAAAAAAACATTGGCGAATTAAACATAATTTCAAACCAATTAAAAAACATAGTGTGGGTGGCGAAAATATCAAATTCTACCATATTGTTCTATTTTGGGAAAAAAATTCCACACATCCAAATTCCTTCATAAAGTCTTCAAAATAGGGAAAAGTGTCAAACTATTTATTATGTATGAAGCTACATGTTATTGCAAATTAATATAACTGACGACCATTCAATGAACTTTCAATGGACAATTGTAGTTGCATTCTAGAAGAAAATGTTTGAAGCACTAGACTTGTGAATTCAAACCTCCAAAATAATACTAGAACCGTTAGATTTCCAAATATCAATGGTTGACCTTTAATTATAGATTAAATCACTTAAATTCATGACACCCAAAATAATATTTTATCATCAATTATCTATCGACAGTTGAGGGTCACTTAAGTTGTGACTTAAGCCTTTGATTCATTGTGGTAATTGACCCCTCGACCTAGGAAATTATTGGTTCTATGGAGTATCAAAGAATTTAGTATCTCCTAAGTCTGGTGACAAAAATGTGCTCACAATAATCAACAGTCCTAGATGAATTTTTGATGGATGACTGTAGTGCATTCTAGAAGAAAATGTCTAAAGCACCAGAATTGTGAATCTTAACCTTTAAAATAATGCCAAAATTGTTAGATTTTAAAATATCAATGGTTGACATTTTATTATTTATTAAATCTCTTAAAGTCATGACTCAATTTTTTTGAAATAATATTTTCACATCAAGTGGTGAATTATATGTTCAAGTATTGAGTATTTGATGTCTTTGTTCTATATATACTTCACCAACTTGATGTTCTTTATATCATTTATATTATATTTTTCTTTGATTTCTTTCTTCTCTATTCTCAATTTCACCGTGATATTATGGATTCTTGATGGCATGTCATGCTACCCAAATGTTTTTGGGAGAAAAGAACCAATAATGCATACGATAGATGAAAGACGGGTATGGTTTTTACTATTCCTTGTGTGCAGGTTGAGGATACTATAAGAATAGTTGTGGGTAGGGAATGGATTCAAAAAAACCCTCATCCTCTATTTTCTAAGGTAGCTTCTACTTTCTTGTTTAATTGCATGGACATTTTTTGGATAAATATTTGGTTAAGATGCTAGAAATACATTATTTGTAGCCATTCATTTACTTTATTTCTTCATTGGAGTTGACACTTAAGCATTACAATTTTGAAAGTGGATTAGTGAGTATTGGTGGAATCTTCCACAAACTTGAACTAGTTGCTTCTACTATGCAAGCTCTTGCTATGGTTAATATGAGGTGTAGTCTAGTGTGTGATACAATGAATGAATCATTATAAAGTCTAGAGTTTTGGAGGAAGGATTTGGGTGATTCTATTTTCTTCTCTTCTCTTACTTTTCTCAATTTGATTTTCTTCCTACTCAAACACTCGGTTGAGGGCCTTTGCTATTGTTACATATTTTTTTAGTAATGAATTATGTCTATATTTTATAGTACAACTCTTGTAATATGTATTTTATGACTCGTTCTTTTGTCACAGTTAGCCGCTTTTTGGCCAGGTTAGCTATGTACTTCATGGCTACTTAATTAAAATATTTTTCATGGCTCAATTCTTGTAAATCATTTTTTCATTGTTCAATATAAAAATGTGACTTTTAAGTCTGAAAATATATTTATTATTTTTGTATGATTCAAGTTCAACATATAGTTTTGATCATAAGTGAGAGAAATTTATTATGACTTATTAGTGGACATTGATACGATTAAGCTACAACAAGCCATTTAATTCTCTCTTTTAAATGCCTCGAAGTAATCTACCTTTCATTTAATTCTCAATCTTTTTATCATTTTTTGTATATCCACCAGATAGTCTTCCATTGAAGAAAATGTGGTGGTGATACTACAAATTAATGCCATATGTACCTAGGAAATCTTTAAAAGATTCAAAATTAAGTTTATCTTCTAATTTTAAGTGAGTGGGATGTTTGATTTGATAACTTGATACTGAAAATGGTAGAAAGTATGGAAGGTGGTATGTGGTTTCTTTTTAAATCAAATTCCATTTTTTATTGATTTTTTCATATCTATTAGATTGTCTTTCTTTAAAAAAATGTGGTTGTGGTACTATGAATTAATGCCATATGTACATTCAAAGTGAGTAATAGGATAGCTTGATATTGAAAACTGCAGAACATACTATAGATGATGATGTCATTAATCCAGTTGTCAATTGAAATAGGATTTGTAATGATTTCATATCGTTTGAGTGGCAATTTTGATAGCTTGCCAGTTTGAGGTACAATGTACACGTAGCTAGATGTCAATTAAAATAAGAATTGTAAATGTAAGACTTAAGTTACATGATGAAGCTAGTTACTTGGTTTGCGTGATTATACCTCACATAACTCATGAGTAAATAGGGATCAGGCTAGTAGTGGTGGCCCATAAATAGAGATAGTGAGCACAACTGAAATCATTCATATAAGGCTAAATGCTTTAATATTGAGTGCATTGTTCTGAATTCTCATAAGGGTTTTTATTTTGCAAGGTTAATAAGGAAAAATATGATGTGGTATAATTGGGGATACTCTAAATTCTCCTTCTCCAATTATGTTGTTAAGAAGTAAAAGGCCAATTTGCTTCAACTTCAAAATGGATGGAATGGGAAAGAAGTTGATCCAATTCACCTGACTTCTCAGATAGGTTTTGAGCCAGGATGAGGAGCTTTGATGGAGATAAGTGCTTTCACAGAGTACGCCCACATAAGTATTTTAATCTCATTTTCATTCAAAGTTAGTGACTTCTCATACTACATTTTGACAAAGGCCTTCAAAGAGGAACTATGGACCTTCAAAGTCATGTTGGGCTATCCCAATAGATGGATGTTGCATGAAGATGGTGGTAGAAAAATTACTACCCCTTATCTTCTACATGATTTTGATTGATAACCAAGATAGGTACATTTCTATCTTCACAACTGCCATTTCCCCAACATGGTAGGCAAGCCCTATGGATTCTCAAAGTTATTTGTTTGGTAGTATGGTCTAGATCCCATCATTGCCACTGCCAACTTGGAATAAATTGTGTCATTTTGGGTTGTTCTAGTGTATTAGATTGATCATATTATAAATGCAGAAGCACATTCAAGATCCCAAGATCCAAACCATGGTCGATAAGCCTTGTGTTGTGTAGTTTTTGCACACATGCTCTACTGGAAGCAGGGACCCTCTTTCCCTTTGGTTTTTGGTGTCTTGGCTCTTCAATTTTGAGGTTTTATCTTGTTTAGGAATGCACTTAAATGTTTATTTTGATTGCCTAAGTGATCCCCTTAAGTTACTCTTTGAAAATCTTAAGTTTTGAATGAATTTCAAGTTTTTACCCTGATTCAAGATTTTCCTCCCCAGATGGATTATCCTGAATCCTGCTCAAGTTCCAACTGAATACTGTGGTTCGGGGATTTCTTGTCATCACAGAATTCTGCGTGGGTTGGATTTTCTCAAAATCCATTTTGCTATTGGGTTTCTTGATTCACTAGCCTATCTTGTTGCAGGCATTAATGCTTTTGTACGAGCTCTGAACTATGTATTTAATCGGTCTTTGAGGACATTTATGTCATTGTGCTTTATTTTTTGTCATCGATTGACCTAAGGAGTTTGTTCCTAGGAGTATTAGCCTTGATTCAGAGCATTAAGTGTGTGAATTGCTCCATTTGAGGAGTGACTTCCAGTGCATTTCATTGCTATCTTTGTTGGACGTCATTGAGCTTGTATTTGCTGCCTCATTTGAGCCCTACTGCATCAGTGGCATGTATATGATCACCCTTGTTGTTGATTGATGAAAGTTAGCATTGTTTTGGTGTTATAGAGTTTATTGGGGTCCCAATTCCTGCATGTTTGAGAGTCTGATACTAGGGTTTCCACAATATTGTTTGATTAGTGATCTCGTGATTGATTTTTGAGCTTATTTGTTTCATTGCATTATGAGGAGTCTTGCTTGAGAGTCATGGATTTCCCTAGTGAGGACCTAGTGCTTGAAATGATTGAGTCTTATAATGGTCTGTACGTTAATGGTAGATTCGTGGGGGTTTGAAACCTAGGGCATCACCACTTCATCTTATTCTACCCTAAAATTGGCCTTGAATGCTAAGAAAATCCATAGAGGGACCATACTAAACTTGTCTTAAGTTTTAATCCTTGAAATTCATGATTGATTTGATGGTCTGGGAAAAATCATGATTTAGTGCCAATGTTCGGGTTTCACAGTCATCTCAGGATTTTCTATCTCTAGTGGATTTTTCCAATTCCCCCTTCTTTTCCTAGAATCCGCATGCTTTCAGAGTTTTGCCTTGTTCGTAGATTTCCGTCAAATCTAGATTTTCCCAAAAATTTGATGTTCCTTAAATTTTTTGAAGTTTGTGAGATGTCTCCTCCTTCGTGAAAATCCATCTCTTGTGGATTTTTCGAAAATCTAATGAAATGTAAGGAAATATGCAATAATCAGATTTATTAATGATTTATGGTGCATTTTATGATCAATTCATGCTATCTTATGATCTCCTATGTGGTTTATTGATTGATAATGATCAGATTTGATGGTTAATAGATGTTTTATGATTATCTCACTGGAATCCGTCTGGTCTGGAATTTCATAAAATTCCTCTTTGGCTCAAATTCCGCAGATGGTCCTGAAACCCAAAGTTTGTTATGATCATTTTATATCAGATTTAATAACACCTTGATTGTATGAGGTTCATTCTAATGGTGTTTTGATGGATTAACATTGCTTTCCCGTGGTTTTTCCTATGCTTTCCTTGTTGAAGTGTTTGCTGAATCTAGTAAGGCAGTGGAGGGATCCTCAGTATCTGAAGTAGAAAGGTAGAAAAATGAATTTTAGAGACTTGCTCTTGCCTAATTGGTGTAGAGTCCATAATGCTTCCCATTCAGAACTAGATTGTTGTTTATCCCAAACTGTAGTAGAACAAGTGCAAAAGTGTATCAACCCCACTCCAGCAATTAAAATTGATATCCAGAATGTCTGAGAAGATCCCAAAGGTAAAAGAGTGATGCTTTTTGAAGAACCATCCAGCAACGATAGTGCAAACGATTCAATAAGGAAGTCTGTAGTTGCCAGCTATTGGACCTTAACGTTTGATGGATCCAAATTAAAGCAAGGAGTTGGAGCAAGTTTTGAACTAATTAGTCCAAGAGGTAAGGCATTCTTTGCTGCTCATAGACTTCAATTTCATTGTATGAATAATGTAGCATAATATGAGGCTTTGGTTCATGGACTGTTAATGGCATTGAGGAAAAAGGTTAAGATCTTGCAAGTTTTTGGGGATTCTGAGTTAGTAGTCAAGCAATTTCAGAGACAATACTCTTGTTATGCTAGAAGAATGACCAAATATAGACACAGAGTATGGGATCTTATTGAAGGATTTGATTCCTTTAACATTTAGTTGATCCCACACAGTAAGAATCAGACGGTAGATTCCCTTGCTCAGGTTGCTAGTACTTTGCAACCTTTATCTCTCTTTGGATTGAAAAAGGTTTATAGTAGAGTTGAATCCAGTGCCCTCAGTGCCTGACAATGTCACCAATTTCTAGGTATTTGAAGATGACAAGCATATTCTAGATTTTATCACAAATATTGATGTTTTTGCTTCTCATATCATTGATGAACTGAACCTCAAGAAGCAGAAATGGATCTAGAAGGAGTAATTAATTTGAAGACTAATAATATTCCCAGGGGAATGGTATAGTTAGAAATGATTTTTGATTTGGATAATGTTCGAGAGAAAGAACAAGATGCAATGAAAGAATCCATTAGTGGACAATGTGAAACATATAATATGGGAATTCAAGAAGATGCCAAGAATGTCTTCATTGGCAAGGTGTGTATCCCAAAATAAAAGAAAGGAATAATTGATGCCATACATAGATATCAGGATGTGATAGCCTAGAGTTATGAAGATTTAAAGACATATGATACATCCATTATAACTCACACTATCCCTCTGAAACCAGGAGTGAAACCTTTCAGACAGACACAAAGGCCAATTAATGCCTTATTGAAACCCATAATACAGAAGGAGGTGTAGAAATTGTTATCTACTAGAATCATATTTTGAATCAGACATTCAACTTGGGTTGCAAACTTGGTTCCAGTACGGAAAAATAATGGAGAAATTAGATTGTGTGTGGACTTTAGGAATCTTAACAGAGCATCAGAAAAGGAAAATTATCCAGTACCTTCACTAGATGAGGTGCTTTAGATTGTTAATGGATCTCAAATGATGTCCTTTCTAGATGGCTACTTAGGGTATAATCAAGTTATGGTGGAGTATGAAGACATGCATAAAACTGCCTTCACTACAAAATGGGGTACATTTTCCTACAGAAGGATGCCCTTTGGTTTGATCAATGTTGGAGCTATATTTCAGAGGGCTATGGATATTGCTTTAAAAGATATCATTGGAAAGTGTATAATTATTTATATGGATGACCTAACAGTATTTTCCAAAAAGAGAGGTGATCATATTGCAGATCTGTGTAAATTGGTCCAGAAGTGCAAGGAATTCAGAATATCCCTCAACCCCAAGAAGTGTATCTTTGGAGTGACAGAAGGAAAGTTGTTGGGGCATTTAATTTCCAAAAAAGGAATTGCTATTGACCCAGAAAAAGTTGAGGCCATACTCAAGATTCAACCCCCTGCTAGCAAGAAAGAAATGAAGTCATTCTTTGGCAAGATCAACTTTGTGAGGAAATTCATCACTGAATTTGCAGAGATAGTCAAGCCAATGAATGTAATGTCAAAAAAAGAGGCTAAAATTGAATGTAGTGTAGAAGCAAAGGAAGCATTTACAGAAATTAAGAGAGCTATTGCTGAAGCTCCAGTGTTGGTGAGTCCAGATTATGCTGAACCATTTTACATATATTATTTTGCTTCTGATCATTCTTGTGTTGGCATGTTGACTCAAAAGTCTAACCAAGGAAATGAACACCCCATAGTATTTATGAGTGCGCCATTAAAAAATGTAGAAATGAGATATCCAAGTGTGGAGAAACAGGCCTATGCCCTAGTCAAATTTGTTAAGAAGTTTAGACATTACATTCTCAGAAACAAGGTGTTTGCAATAGTCCCTGATCCTGCAGTCAAACTACTATTGATGCAGAATGAACTTGGCGAACGCAGAGTGAAGTGGGCAACAATGTTGCAGGAATATGACATAGAAATTCAACCCATGAAATTAGTGAGAGGTCAAGGGTTAACAAGAACAATGGCAGAAATGGGCCCTAATCTTACAGTTCAACATTACAATGTTGAAGACGTCTGCCCAGGGGGCTGCTATGATGACATTATTTATTATCTGCTGAAGCAAAGGTGTCCTAATAATCTCAATGCAATACAGAGGAGAGCCCTACATTTGAAAAGCGACAGTTTTATGCTAAAGGGAGATGTCTTATACAAAAGAAATCATGAGGGCATATACTTAAGGTACTTAGGACAACATGAAGATGAGAGAGTCATGGTTGAGTTTCATGATAGATATGGTACTGGTCATGGTTCTACACATTCTACTACAAATCAGATTTTGAGTGTCGGTTACTATTGGCCTACATTATTCAAAGACACACAATCATGTCAGGACATGCCATGTATGCTAGACTGTAGCAGCCAGGGAGAAGTACATAGCTCTTCCACTCCAGCCAGTCTTTGAGGTAAAACCTTTTGGACAGTGGGGAATGGACTTCATTGGTCCCATCAATCCACCTTCCTTTGCTGGTCACAGGTATATTCTCACCATTACTGATTATTTTATATGATGGACTAAAGCTCTTGCATGCAAACAGTGTAATTCTGAAGTGGTAATTGAGTTCCTTGAATCAGATATTATCAATCATTTTGGATGTCCTTTGTCTTTAGTTTACGATAATGCCCCTGCTTTTGCATCTTTAAAATCTTCCAATTGGGATTTTGATCATGGGATCATAATAAAATTTGCATCCAATTACTATATGTAGGGTAATGGGTTGGTTGAATCTTCAAATAAGAATATTTTAACAGTCATATGTAAGCTGTTAGAAAGGAATCCTAGGGATTGGCACACTCAACTCAGATTTTCTTTGTGGGAAGACCATACTAGACAAAAGACTTCCTTAGGGACTTCCCTTTATCACCTTGTGTATGGCTTAGATCTGGTGTTTCCCATATAGTTGAGGATCCTCACTTTGCAATTTATTAATGAGTATTATGATGAGGAAAACAAGTGTGAGGCTCATTTGCAAGAACTGTTACATCTTGAAGAGAAACAAGATGAAGTCCTAGAGAATTTTGCTAAACATCAGGGTGTGGTTAAAAGATGGTTTGATAGAAGAGCCAAGGTAAAAGCTTTCAGAGTTTCCAACTTGGTTCTCTACTAGGATAAAGCTCATGACCATAAGGGAGAGCATGGTAAATTTGACAAACTTTGGCTTGGCCCTTACCAGATTTTGGAAATTCTTGGTGATAATGCTTTTCATTTGAAATCTCTCACTAGAGAGGATCTCCCACTGCCTGTCAATGGGCAGTACTTGAAGCATTATTTCCAATCCTTAGTTGTTTTCAGCTCTTTCTTTGTACATAGTTAGACTAGGTTTTCTTTTTGTTCTAGTTTGATTTGCTTTGCTTTGGTTAGTGTAGGTTTCTCTGGGTTTGTTCTGGTTAGTTTAGGTTTTCTTTTGATTTTGGTGTTTTGATTTTCTTTCACTTCAAGGGTGTTCTTGTTCCCTCCTGGTTGTGATGCACCTACATGGAAAAACTATTTTATTTGGGACTATTCTGAGTATTTCCTGACTGAACTTTAGTTTTGAATCTTGAATAGCTGGTTGAGATTTATGTTAGCCTCAAGGGGTCTAAATGTTGGGTTTAATGATGATGGGTCACTAGTTTTATTTAAACTTGAAGTATCCTAAAATCTTATATCATTGTATATCCTTAAGAATCCCAAGGTTACTGTAGGATCTTTGTGAAGTCCTGTCAGGTGAAAAAACTTATTTCTGCTTCAGCGCCACTATGGTTCTTAGCCCTAAGTGTGAACTTCACTGTTCACATGTTGAAATAAAGGAAGTGACAAGAGAAGAAATATCAAATGAAGAAAATTAAAGTATTGAAAATTAAAAGAAAGCATTCAACTTATCAGAATTTTCTGAATATCTCTACCAGGGCTATAGACACTTGGCTGGCAGTAGAGCTATGTTCAGGAGAATCATGACAATAACCTCATAGGAGCTATGGATGCCTAACTAGCAGTGAGGCTCTATCCAGGTTGATTTTGAAGTTAGGATCATTACGTAGCCTTTCTTGACTAAACTTGGCTTCTGCAATAGCTTAAGGAGGGAAATGAACTCATGTGCACACACTTGGAATTTTAGTTTATGGAAGGTTTGATCCACCTTGGTTCTAATCCTTTGATTCATGCATTTTGATTTGTCTTGTTTGTTAGTAGGATCAAAACTAGAGATTTTGGGTTCTTGATTACTATTTTTCATCGAAATGCTCTAGAGCATTTCCCCAACAGAGTCGCCATTTGTTGTGCAGTTTTTGCACACACACCCCGTTGGAAGTAGGGACCCTCTTTCACTTTGGTTTTTGGTGTCTTAGCTCTTTGATTTTTAGGTTTTATCTTGTTTAGGCATGTGCTTAAATGTTTATTTTGAGTTCCTAAGTGATACCCTTAGGTTACTCTTTGAAAATATTAAGTTCTAAATGAATTTTGGGTTTTTACCCTGATTCGGGATTTTCCTCCTTGGACGGATTATCCCGGATCCTGCTCAAGTTTTGACTGAATGCTATGGTTTGAGGATTTCTTGTCATCACAAAATTCTGTGTGGGTCAGATTTTCCTAAAATCCATTTTGTTGTCAGGTTTCCAGATTCACCAGCCTGCCTTGTTATCGACATTAATGCTTTTGTACGAGCTTTGAACTATGTATTTAATCAGTCTTTGAGGATGCTTATGTCATTGTTCTTTATTGTTTGTCATCGATTTACCTAAGGAGTTTGTTCCTGGGAGTATTACCCTTGATTTGGAGCATTGAGTGTGTGAATTGCTCCATTTGAGGAGTGACTTCCTGTGCATTTCGTTGCTTTCTTCGCTGGACGTCATTGAGCTAGTATTTGTTGACTCATTAGAGCCCTGCTGCATCAATGGTATGTATATGATCACCCTTGTTGTTGATTGATGAAAGTTAGCATTGCTTTGGAATTATAGAGTTTATTGGGGTACAAATTCCTGCATGTTTGAGAGTTTGATACTAGGGTTTCCACAACATTGTTTGATTTGTGATCTCTCGATTGATTTCTGAGCTTATTTGTTTCATTGCATTACAAGGAGTCTTGCTTCAGAGTCATGGATTTCCCTAGTGAGGACCTAGTGCTTGAAATGATTGAGTGTTATAATGGTTTGTACACTAATAGCAAATTCGTGGGGGTTTGAAACCTAGGGCATTACCACTTCATCTTATTTTTCCCTAAAACTAGCCTTGAATGCTAAGAAAATCCATAGAGGGCCTATACTAAACTTGTCCTAAGTTTTAATCCTTGAAAGTCATGATTGATCTGATGGTCTGGGAAAAATCATGACTTAGCGCCAATGTTTGGGTTTCGTAGTCATCTCACAATTTTCTATCTCTTGTGGATTTTCCTGATTCCCCCTTCTTTTCCCAGAATCTGCATGCTTTCAGAGTTTTTCCTTGTCAGTGGATTTGTCAAATCTAGATTTTCCCAAAAATTTGATGTCCCTTAAATTTTCTGAAGTTTGCGAGATGTCTCCTTCACAAAAATCCGTCTTTGGTGGATTTTCCCAAAATTTGATGAAATGTAAGGAAATATGGAATAATCATATTTATTAATGATTTATGGTGGATTTTATGATCAATTAATGCTATCTTATGATCTCCTATGTGGTTTATTGATTGATAATTATCGGATTTGATGGTTAATAGGTGTTTTATGATTATCTTGCTGGAATCCTTTTAGTCTGGGATTTCTCGAAATTCCTCTCTCGCTTAGATTTCGCAAATGGTCCTAAAACCTGAAGTTTGTGATGATTGTTTTATATGAGATTTAATAACACCTTGATTGTATGAGGTTCATTCTAACGGTGTTTTGATGGATTAACATTGCTTTCCCATGGTTTTTACTATGCTTTCCTTGTTGAAGTGCAGGCTGAATCTAGTAAGGTAGCGGAGGGATCCTCAGTATCTGAAGTAGAAAGGATCAAAATGGACATCAAGAGTAAGATTCCCAAAATTAAAATCACATCAATCTAGTAAGAGGCAAGAGAAAAAAATGTTGGACTGTGGGATTATGAAGAGTTTAAAGAAAGAATGGCAGTTAAGGAACTTCCTCTGGTAGCTAGAAGAATGAAGGAGTCAGGTTTGTCGCATGTAGCAGGTTTTCCTTCCACATTCTAGTGCTATGAGCTTGTCCTCGAGTGTGCAAGACACTATGACCAAGGTACACAGAGAATCATTGGTCCACAAGGTAGAGTTGTGACAAACCTGAATCCGGTTTCCATTGCACAAACTTTTGATATGCCTGATAGGTCTCATGTGGTGGCATTTAACATGGAAGCAGCTAAGGGATTCTATGAGGAAAAAATTGTGAAATCACAACAACTCATTAATTCTTGGCTAGAGAAGCCTAAGTCACACTATTCCAAACTGCCCAAGTAGTTATTCAGGGAAAAGTTCAAAAAGGAGTACTATGATGCCATCACTCTTCTCAGTAGGGTTGTTGGATTAAAGAGCGCAAGAATGTTCAAAAATTGGATGCACCACACTATTGTGAGGATGGAACAAGAGCTGATCAACTATCATTGGGATGGTGTGATTTGTAGGGTGATCCATGAGCAGCTATCCAATGTGCTGCAAACTAAAACTTTCACAATGGCATCATACTTGGTCTATGCACTTGCGAGATTTCACCCCTACAAAGGATTGAGTACAAGGGGAATATTCAGACAGGATGTCATTTATGAATTTTACCCTCAGTTGTATTTAGGAAGTTCAAGCTATAGGAGGGTGAATGATGCATTCACCATGCACATCACTAGATTACTTTAGGGTGCAGAGCATGTCAAAATTTTAGATCAAGCAAAAGAACTTATCAAGAATTATGGGGCTTGGTTTATTCAGTTCTTGACTTTCTCCTACATTTGGATTAATGGCTTCCAAAGGGCTCCTTAACGACTTCCAAGGTATCCAACCGATCACATTCTACTTTTGGAGGTAACTAGAAAAATTTGTGATTTTGATGCCATTGTCAAAAGGGACAAACATAAAGTTGGTCTCGGTGGAGATTTCCCATTAAGGATTGGTATTGGAGAGGCATGTACTTCTATTGTTTCAGCTCATGCTTCAGAGGAGGAAATGGGTACCCTTGGTTTGTCTTTTCATTCCAAGAGGTATAGATTTGACATCATGGGTGAAGCTCAAAAGAAGGCTAGTAGAGAATACAGCCATAAGGTCGAGTTGGAAGATTACTGGGCCAACTGCAGTGATGCGTATGAGGTGAGGAAGAAGAAATTATCTCAACTCCTAGTTGAATCGGTCTAGATATACAATGTAAGGGTAGTCCCGGATCAACTCGAGGATGATGGAAATCTTATTCAAGGCCACACTTATGAAGCAGTTAAGGATAGGCCAATTGGTGATGTGGACTAGCTTGAAGAGGAAAAAACAAAACTAAAATAGCTAATGGATCCAGTTATCAAGTACACCAGGATGTGGCTAAAGCAAAAAATGTGGGAGTTAGAGAATGAGGGAGTGAAATGTACCTACAATCTAATGGGAGATCTAGATCCTCACTCTACTTCTAAGGAGTCTACTGAGCAGGAGGATCCCAAGGGTAAAGGTAAGGTGGATTCTCCTTTCAAGATTAAGATCAAGGGTGTTCAAGAGGAGCAAGCCCAAGAAATAGGGGAAGATAGAAAGCCAATTGCCAAGAAGAGGACAAGGACTAAGAAGTACGGTAAAGAAGAAACTGAGAAGCAGAATCCTAAAGTCGATGTTCCTGTGCCAAAAAGAAGTCATAAAATTATCAAAAAAGGTAGGCTCTAAGGATGAGGGAGAAGTTGCTCCATCTGTGGTAAATATAGAGAGTTCTTCAAGAGAAAGGACACAAGTATACACAAGGAGGTCAAGGACTCATTCTCCTAAGGATAGTGCACCCAAGGAAAATCTTCCCATGGAATCTCCTCATGCAAAACAACAAGGTGGTGTTCCCTCCTCCCATGAAGCTCAACACAAACCAGGTGAATATGAGAAAGGTGAGGATCATCCAGACACCGAGGGAGAGGAATTTCATGAGGGAAACCTTTATAGTGTAGAGGCAGAAGTTGAAAAGGTAATATAGTCTCCTTTGTTGGCCTATGAAGATTCACCTACAAGGACTGAAGAGGTCAGCTCTCCTCCAAGAGAAGAAGAGACAGTCAAGATTCCATCACCTAATCACAAAGAGGAACACATTGAAGAAAAGAAGAATAAGGCAAAGGAGGCTAATTGATGATATCCTAAATGGTGTGTACAACTCATGCATTGCTTTCTTTGAGATAATGCTAGGGAGAAGAAAAATTGCACCTAAATACTTGAACCTGGAATAGTTGAGAGGGTGGTGGCAGGATGTTTATTCTCCAGTTAGTGATGATCCTATTACTAAACACCAGTTAGATGATGTGGCCACTTACCTTGCTATGATTGATAAGTATCTAACATACAAGGTTGATTGGGATAAATCAGTGAAGGAATCAAGGGAAAACATTGCCTCAATTGAGAGTTGACTCAAGTTCTTGCCTTTACCTCCTGTGGCCAACTTAGATAAGGTTCTTTTGAAGGTGCATGAAATGCTAGATCATAATAGGGACAAAGGGAAAGATAGTTAATATTGGGCTACATTGAGATTTGTGCTTCCCTATTATTTTTGCATGCATTGGTGCAGTTGCATTGGAGATCCCAGGTCAACCTGGATGGAGTTCATGCATTTAATGCACAATTTATCTTATTTGAATTTCTTTTGGCTGACTTATCTTATGGCCAATTATTACTGTAAAACTTTGTCTTGGCCGACATGTTTTGAGGCCTCTATTAATATGGCATTTTTCCTCATTTGTAGGAGCTAGAGATATATATAAAAAATAGAGACATAGAGATAGCGAATTAAGCAGAGTAGAAATAGAGAACTGTGCTCTCAAGCAAATATTGTAACATAAAACCAGAATTGTTGCTACAGTGGATAATTTGATGCAAGTAATGACATTGTGATTTGGTTCCATGCTTGTGTTCTTTTATCTTGCATGGTTCTTGGTATTCTATCTTTAGAATTGCTTTGAGGAGGATTGATGTTTAGTAGTTAAGACTAGAATCGATTAATGATGTTTACGGTTTGATATTTGAAGTGTTGCAGTGATCCCTAGTCCATACTTTTTGCAGCTAGCTAACTGTTAGTTGCTTTGCAAAGTTAGCCTGGACTATATATTTATTGTGCTTAGTTCAATTGTGGAGATTTACTCATTTCAATTGCATTAAGGTTGTTTTGGATGAATATCCATAATCTGAAAATCTTATTACCTTAGAAGATTTCACTATTCTTATGAAATTGTAGATTCATCTGGGTTAAGCAGGGATTAGTTTTTGTGGGATTGGTCCATTTCAAGTATTTCATCATATGCATTGTGAATCTTAGAATAGTGTTAGTTTTAGCAATCTCTTTAACCCTAATCTTTTGCTATTTTATTTACCATTTGAGTTGGATTCAAGATTAAGAGCATCATCATATTGTTAGATTCGATGAATTGAAGGTTCAATCTTTGCTTGTAGTAAGGTCCCATTGTGATTACCAACATTTTCACACTTATCACTGAGTTTTTTATGCATTGTCAAGACCTGACATTAGAGACCTTGGGGTTATCTCTTGAGGCTTACTGATAGAGATTTACCTTTCAAGAGAGATAGGATTTATATTCTGTCTGAGTTTTTGTTGTGCAAAAAACATCATCAACACCTTATAGTTTGAGAATATGGTATAATAAATTCTCTTCTATTATCACCATAGCGGCTTGTAATCAATTTTTTCTTATGTAAAGTGACATGTGTCATTTATACAAAACAAGAGCTTGCATGCTCTATTCATCTTTAAAAATCTATGTAATAACGTAACATTGTAATTCAGTTATAATAAAATAAATGGTTGTGTTATTCTTCATTATTCATTTATAGTAAACAATTATTTTGTGTGTTTAGTGGCTATTCAAATTATTCAAGTAATGTAAATGGAATAAAATAATGGAATGAAATATTTAATAAACTTAGAAAAACATTTTTTTTCCCTTTAAGATATTAAGTATTATCTATTTATTAAATATTTGCATGCATATTTAAAACATAAATCAATACAAATTATAAAAGAAAGTTGCCATCAAATTGAAAAAACACACTAAAAACACAAAAAATTGGCACTCTTGCTAGGGTTTGTCAAAATGTTATTGATTTCTAATTTGTCTTTGACCTTCTCCCCCAATTCCCACTATCATTACTTATTTTATTAAGTCCTTTGGAACATTAAGTTACTGGCCCCTTGGCCTTGATTTCAATCAATGTCTTGTTTTTAAATGGATTATGTGAGTCCACTGGATACTTCAAGTAGATCTATATGTGACTTGTGAAATGAGGGAATGGACACATCGAAACATCTCAATGGATCCATTAGAATTGTGTATCCTAGCACCACTAAAGTTTTAAACAACTTTAAAACACATGTTTACTGTTTATGTCATAAATTACTCAATCATTCGATGAAAATTTGATGGATGGTTGTAGTTGCATTTTAGAATAAAATGCACAAAGTCCCAAGCTTGTGAAATCAAACCTTCTAAATCACCCTATAACTGTTAGATTTGCAAAGATCAATAGTTGAGAATTTATTTCTAAGTGTCATTACAAAAATGTAATGTACTAATTGTGTAGTTCAGAGGCAACACATTGACATTTCATTCACTTTAATATTTGAAAAAATAAAAGTTAACTTTCTACTACTAAGTTATTTTATTTTTAAGTGATAGAGTAAACACATAGGGAGATTTCAGATTGCTCATTGCAGTGGGAAATTTTGGGTTCCAACAAACTTACAAAGTTAGTCCATTCCTATCAGTATTAATCTTTTCAAGTATCAAAATGTAAGTAAGTGAAAGAAAACATTCCTATGTTTTATCATTTCTTGAATTCTTATTTTATCAAACTTTGGGGTTAGGGTTGAGAACTTGAGAGATTTGAGGAGAATTAAGGAATTAAGAGATATTTTACACTGTACAAGCATGGTTACTGCCAAGAGAACACTAGTTATTGGGAAAGGAAAAAATAAACCAGGTAGAAAATTAGGTTATGTTGGATTTCTTAAAACCTCAGGTTTCACTGATGAATACCATGATATTTATGATCCTAAAATCTATGGTAGGCTTACCTCAGAACTTAGATTTTCATGTGAGAATAATCCTACAAAGAAAACACAACTTACTAGTGTCAGTGGACCATGGGTACTTGGATTAGGGCGCATGATGTTACATAAGGTTTTCGCTTGCCCAAAATTTATTGTGGTTTGCACTGACAATTATGATGTTAATGAAAGAGTAATTGTTAATGTAGATCGCAAAGAAGAAATGTTATTCATTAATGAAAAATAATTTGGAAATGTCCACATTGACCTAGAAAAGCATAATAGTGATTATGAAGCAGTGGATGAAAGGGGGAAAATTATTTCTTAAATAAATAGTTCATTATACCAAAGAAGTTAGAAAAAAATTGAAAGGTAATCATAAACCTCCTTATGATTTTGATTTTTTTAGACCATGGGTTCAAGATGCTATTTTTCATAATATAATTTTTCCTTGGATTGGATAGCAATCTAGAATTGGGTGCAAGCCTCCTTGAAATGATATAGAATATCCATTATGCTGAAAAATGTGTCAAATATGACTATCTTGAGCACATTATAGAATCCATGCATAAACAATTTTTAATTATTAAAGGAGGTTCCACCAAGACGTTTAGGTTCACAACCTACTTGTGCTACTTTTTTCTATTTAAATATAGTGGAATGTTTAAGACCAACAAGCTTTAGATACAACCCTATACGAATTTTGAGGAAAAAAATGTCTCCTATATATGATTTGACCACTAAGATAAGGATGCATGATTCTCAAAGGTACTATAATAATTTTTTAGACTAATTTTTGTCTCTATTTTATCAAAAAATTACAAATACTCCAATGCCTAGATTGCCTATGTCTTGTAGAATTTGCATTCAACTAGGAAAATAAATACAATTGGCTAATTGGTACTTAATGGAAGAATATATTATGCTAAGATTTTATGGATCCGAAGTAAATCCATACAAACTTCCAATTCATGTGATAGAAAGGGTTTTTGCATTGGAATATGTAAGGTAGATGGAGAGTACTAATGAAGAATACTTACTCAGTCAACAAAATAAGAGATTATTTCCTTCTTTATCTTTTTTATGTGGAGAGTTCACATTTGAGAGAAAACGTTGGAGTACAAGACTATTGAGAGGGGGAGTGAATCAATGGTAAAATGAAAAAACCAATTTTAGAACTTCACTCACTTTATTATTCAAAGAGACTATTGAAAATTCTTCAAACAATCTAGATATTGTATGTTGAGGGAGTCGCAAAGATATGCAAATCAAAATACAACACTTAAATCAAAGATGATCAATCAAGCACAATATGACACACCACCAATAGTAAACATAACATATGTTTTATGAATGGAAAACCCTAAAAGGGTGAAAACCCACCCTAAAAATGTGTTTCATTAAGCCTCACTAGCTAAAACCTTACTGATTACATATTGCATCGTCATTGGCAATACAACAAGCCTCCCTAGCTACTCAAACTGCCTCATTGGCAATACAACAAGCCTCACTAGAAAAAATCATTCCTCACAAGCAAACCAATATGCCTCACTAGAAATTTTCAAAAGAGAATGAATAAAAACCATAGGGTTACTTTATTTCAATAAAAACCACTACTTTATTTCTACATCAACAAAACTCCATCTCTCTTATTCTCCCATATCATAGCACGGTAACAAAACATTATTTTTCTAAAAATTGTATTCACTTCTCAAAATCTCACTCACCATGAAAGGAAAGAACTCAACTGTCAAATCAACCAAGAATACTAATCTTTGCAAGTTTCATTACTATCTCACACTTCTTCCTCTCTGAAATTCTCCTTATCTCAACAAGAAAAAACAAAACTTACACACTTAGACTATTATCTTCATTGAATGTACAAATAGACGACTCACAATAACACTTACAAAATCATTTCCTTTGTTGACAATCAATCAATCTCAAATTTCAATCTCATGAACATTTGTATAGTTAGAGCACTGTTAGACAAAGGCACAAACTATTGTTTCTTCAAAAACAACCTCTTTCTATTGACTCGTTCTAAACCACACTCATCCCTTCTTGTATAATAGAATCTCCTTAACTCAATAAATACAAACTCAGTCATACATTTTGACTATTGATCCTTTTTAAATGCACATATAGTGAATTATCTCAATCACACTAAATAGTGAAGAGAGAAATTTTTTTGAGTGCATTCATACAAATTATACTCTATCATTTAAATATTCCTCACTACACATTATCTTTTCATAGTCGTGGTATCAGGGTCTTTAAAAACATACTAAAAAAGCTCACGCACTTCAGATTAGAACCTTCTCAAGAACCCTTTCATGTTCTTCTATTCAAATATTCCTCTCTCTATGCATTCATGACAAAAAAAATGATGCCATATTCTTCAACATCCTCTCACCAAGCTCGAACCATAGTTCTAATCCACAAAAAGCACTAGTAGATCTCAACATTCCATCCCTACAAAATAGCTAATAAATTATGCATAACTAAATACAAAAAGCAATGACACTTCACATTCTCTTCAAAGTGCAATATCTCGAAAGAACCATTATCATATTTAAATAAGATCCTTTGATCCTTCAATACCCACTAGAATATAATTGAATGATAACCATTGATCATAATTTGAGTGGTATAATACAAGTCCTTAACTTGTCTAGCAGGTTAACCTATAATGAAGGGTTGGTTCCCATATGTGCTTCAACTCCTTGAGTTGTCACTTAAGTTACTTCAGCTGTATATACCTGGTCAACCATCAAATATAATTTAAATCCAGCATTGCATTGATGGTCTCTATAATCCATAAAACCTAGGTCTCTTAGGGTTTAATGTGTAATTAAGAGTAATGTTTTAGGTTAGATATTTCAAGAATAAAAAATCCTTTGTCACCAAGTTACTTCACCTTTTACAAAATTTTGAAGTAGAGAATATGCAATGAAGATCCTCTTTGTATTTTGCAACATGATCATAAACAAGCACTTTTGATATATGCTTATCAACACCACTCTTGTATCAACAACATCAAACATGAACTGAATGATGATAGATACCTTAATGATATATCTTATCAATGTCATGAACTGAAAATGACAGATACCCTTGATATATCAATCACCATGAAATGAATGGACTTGTACCTTTTGAGATCAAGCACCCATGTATCTTTAGGATCCTTTGACATCAATTCCTCAACACCATGAGATGAACCATGAAATGAAACAATGATCAATACCATCATGAGATGAAGCATCTCTTGAAGAAAATATGAAGTAATCATGTGATACATGGACCATGAACACCATTTTGTCATCAACAAATTTCAAATCTTTGAGACAGATGAAAATGGAATGCAACTCAGTATGGAGATGAAGCCTTAGTTTGCATCACTACAAAATCACTCAATGTGCAAACACTTAACTGTTGTTGAAAGAGAAAGCACCTTAACTATATTGTTGTTGAAAGATTAAGCGTGAGATGGAATCATGACATCAAAGGCATTATAACAATTAATTACATGAACATCAACATCAACTCCAACTTAGAACATCACAAACTCTTTGAAAAGAGCAACATGAACTTCAACAGTTAAAATCGATGATAAAGATCATGCCAATAAACTCCCCCTTTGGCATTGATACCAACCAATCATTGCACCTACACGTAGTTTCTCTTCTCTCCTTTTGACAACAATGACAAAGAATCCATGTATAGGACTATTAAGACATGTCAACACTAGCAACAAGAACTGATCAAATGTCATACTAATGTAGAGAACTACCTATAGTGTAGAAAAAAGTATCCCTTGCTTAATTTGGGAATAATTAATGATAAATTGGACTTGATATCACCTTGATCTAGTGTTGTGAGGTGTTTTACACATCCGCATTAGGTCTTGGGCCCTTTTTAATCTAAATTAACTCTACCCTAATTTAGTGTTGTAAAATGTATTTATTTACAATTTCACATTAAATTTAAGGGGATTGTAAACTAAGATCGACGTAATCTAGTGTTACAATGTGTTCTACACAATCACATTGGATTTAGGGCCCTTCTAAGCTAAATAGACCCAATTTTGTCTTAATTTAGTATTGTAAAGTGTATTTTTTCACACTTTCACATTGAAGTTTGGGACCTACTACATTTATGACCTTTATATCATCATTAATAAGCCCCTATGACCCTATATTGTGCATCCCAAGGCATATTTTAATAAAAGAAACCTAAGAAGATCAACATATAAGCTTAATTTCTTCACTCCGTGACACTTTAGGACCAAAAATAGCCCCTCTAGGACCCATTCACCACCTTGGGCAAATGAGTCCCATCCAAGTGGGACTCATTCACCTAGGATGGCGAATGAGTCCCATTTGACTTAGTTTTAAGGGTTTGAGTTGGAAAAGTGGGTTTTTATTCAAATTTATTCCATGTCAGCCTTGGGGATCAAATTAATGATCATTTGAGTGGATTTCCTATATAAACAAGCTTCCAAATCATTATTTCATCATACATTCATATTATCAAGTCAAGCATTCAAGAGTTAAGCATTCCAAGTTTTCACCAAGTCATCAAGATAGCTTTCAAGATTATTTCTAAGGCATTCAAGGGAAATATTCTTCATTAATTATTAGATAAATTCAATATCTATCCTCATGTCAAGGACTATCGAGCATCAAGCATGTTATTGGGCTAGCGTTGTGATGTAGCATTGGAGATCTAAGAACAAGATCTACATCCTTCATGACCATTTCATGTTGAGTTACAAATTTACAAGACATTATCATTCAAGGTATCATTGTTCATGTTTTATATCCTATGTCTCATGTTTCATGTCCTTGTTTCATTGTTTCATCATTTGATTTAATTACCTAAAAGGGGTTTGACCAAGGAAAACCCCTATTCCCTAACAATCAACACTTTTTCTCTCTTTCTTTTTGTAATTGTAGATCTAGGTGCTTTGAAGACTTGAAGACCATTAAAGATTAGGGTACAAGATCATTGTATTTTTATCCCCATTTTCAAGGTCATAATCTTCACTAAAAGTTTATCTATAGCCCCAAAATCAAAGTTTCGAATTCGGGAACCTGAAGGAGCAGATTGAGAAGACTGAGAATAGTAGATCCAAACTTTGAATTTCTAGAAAAGCCAAACTGGACTTATTCACCACAAGTGGTGAATGAGTCCCACTATAGGTGTTTTCAGATATCTTTGTAGATTTGGATACCCATTTTCCCAAAACTTGCTCCTGTGTAGAAATCCAAAACTGGAACTAATTTTCCCAAAATGGCGAATGAGTCCTAGTAGGTCAAAAATTTAGGTTTTTCATAATTTTAGAGTTGTTTCCAGTCATCATCAAGTTTCCAAGTGCACACCTTCTATCTTTCATCTTTCTATTATTCTTTACTTGCATTTCTGGGTCATTTCAATCAAGTTTGCATCATATTAGGGTTTCTCCTTACATCTTGCATTTCATTGTATTTTCCAAGTTTAGACTTGGTGGTGAACCCCTCATTTAGCCTTAATTAATCTCTAAGATACCCTATTGTTAAAGATCTCTTCCTTCATTCTTCATTGGGTTGAGGTCTCTAGGGCATCCTTGAATGTTAGTTGGGGAAAAGTGATGTTGTATGTCTTAAACCATAAAGCATCCATTTTTTGACTAATCACTACCCTACTAAAACAAATGAGACACATACTACAATATATGACCACTACTATTATTAACTCATAATATCACTACATTTCTTGTATTATCCACACTATCATCTGGTATAGTATACTATCTTAAAAAAATAGAGAACCTTCATGAGATCTACCAAACCAAGTATTGATATCACAGTCATATCACATAGATTATTAAGCAATTGACCAAAATACAAAACATGATCACTATACTGAGCATTATGCAAGGAAAGTATTCCAAAATGAGAAAGCCACTATCCCAAATCAAAGAACCCACTATCATCAATCATCCATAAGGTACTGTCATCAACAAGAAAATGTTGTATCAAACAAACAATCAACTTCCATATCAACTATCTGGGCTATAAGAACCAACCATTCACTAAAAATAGGGGTACAGTGCATTCATTACTATCACTATGTAAGTAGAATAGCAAGACTATTGTCTTATAATTACTATGTTTCCTAGACATAATGTATTGTGGCACTCTATACTCAACAAAAAAGTCAATCAACTCTCCATTAAATCAAACCATTTAATCAATCACTTCACTTATCATCAAAGGAAGACAAATCATTGTACACTATTATAATATCACAAAGGAGATCATAATGACAACTAGCATCATGTAGCAAGGATCACCGAAAACCATCAATAAGGAAACCAATACCATGATGAGTCCCCTAACTAATTACAACCACTTTACTTATAAAGGAATACATACCTATAATAATATTGATAAGGGAAGTCTTGGAATGATAAGATTTGACAAAAAAATATGTTCAACCATCTTCTTTTGCAACAACAAAGTACCTTTTCCACTTTGAAATCAATGACTTTTCCTATTAACCTTCCCTAGTACTTGATTTTAGCCTCTCAATTGTTTGATATCTACTCTTAACAACTTTTTGACATGGTGATTTCCTTGTTCTTTGAAGCTCTTCTCATATGACTACCATTATTTCAAAATTCATCTTTGCTATTACAACTTGTGTTCACACAACCTTTTGAAATTGATTGTCCTTTCATTGTGAGGACCTCCCTTGATACCTTTCATCATACTAGCACTATATCCCTACAATAATGCCATTGTCAACATGGTTAGGATAACATTACATTAGCATTGTTATCACTGTCTTACTGACATTTGGCCAAGTGAATCACAAAGGTACATTTGTATTCTTACTGTGAAATACCTTTACCAATACTATTGTCCTAGGAAAATTTGACAAAGATTACATGAATATCACTATTGCATCAACACTAATGACTAATCAATAAACAACCATTTGAGCACCACGGAACCAATGTTGCATCAATAACAAAAAAAGGGTATCATATCATTTTCATGGAACAGTTGGCACTGTACTAGAACTACACTAACATAGTTTTCATACCATATCATCTACAATATGTATTGAATCATGTCTTGAATTGCACTAGAAAAAGTTGTAACAAGAACTTTGTGTAAATGTAACTAGTCAAGATCAATGTTGAGAGAACATGGATATTGTAGACATATCATGATCACATATCACTTCCCAAGAGCTATAAATTGTCACAAAATTATGAGTAAAAAAAAAACATTATATCTCTTGAAGTTATTCATATAGGACTATCATTACAAGAACCCTTTGATGATCACATTAAATTTTTAAACATTTTGCTATCCTTTTGAGTTTAGTTCTTCTCTTTTGAACCTTAACTTATGCATTAAACTTTTATTGTGTGTTACAAACTTGTTGCTACATAGTTACTAGGATTTTTATCAAATGATCTTCATTATAAGACCATTACCACAAGTTCACTGTTAAGAAGAATGAATGAAATTCCATTGAATGACATGATTGAAGCTCTACTATTCCACTAACTATCTTTTGCATAAGGTGACTTAATATGCACTGTCACTTTCTTATAACTTAATGTGTACTATCATGATTACCATATCTAATTGTAGAGACACAACCTCTCTGTTGTTGTTTGTGGGGTTTGAATAATACATCAATAGTTATCTCCCCCTGACCTCATGTTATTCTTTAAGCAATTATGGATGTCTCTTGTGCAATATGCACAAGCTTAGATTCTTCTTTCTCTTTCTCTTGTTTTCTTCTATTTTTTATAGTGCTTGTGTTCTTGTGTTGGTTAAATGGTTCCATTAAATTACTTCTACAATATTTTCCTTTATGTCCAAAATTATTGCATTTATAGCATATGATCTTGTTACCAACATGAGAAGTAAAAGAATTATGTCTTCTTGAGAATCCAAAACTATTATTTCTGACTTGTGTATCACAAGAACTTGCAGTGTGACCTAGATGATTGCATTTATAACATAGGACCTTATTTCTTCTATTTCACCATTCAAAAGAGCTCTTATTTAATCCAACTTCCTTTTCATGCATCCAAGACTCTTTCTCTATGACCAAATTCATAACAAGAATAACAATAACCATGAAAATAATTTTCAAACCTGGACATTTGATGTTGTTCTGAATGAAAAGATCTTTTGAACTTGTTGTTGTTGGCTTGTTCAGGAGCATTTTCTTTTGTCTTCTTTTTGTATTCACCCTTAGGAGCAACAAAATAATAGTTTAGGTCTATTTTCTTCCTTGGTGTTTTTATAACCTTAGAACTCGGCCCTTGCTTGGGATTATAAACTCTTTTGTATCCTTCTTCACTAATGTTCTAATCTGCAAGCATTTTGGGAATAGTACTTGATTATCCTTGTTTATATATTGCCTCTTTTGATGAATTTGAATCCATTGGTGCTTTTCCAACATTCTTCTTGGACATTGCAACATCTTTGTAACTATTTTTTGCTTCGTATCCTAATCCAAACATTTTTTATAGTAACCTTTTTCTTAGAATCATCTTCTCAAAAAACTCAGTGCTCTACTTCTTTTGAAGACTCCTCTTTAATTCTTGGTTCACCTTCTCTAGTTTTTTTTCCTAGAGACAACACTTCAGCCTCTAGCTTTTGACAATCTTTCATTTTGGTTTGCAAGTTTTTGCTAGTGACTTATTCAACTCTTCTAGACTCTTCTAGACTCTTCAAGATCAATTTGGAGACAAATATTTTGACACCTAAATAATCTCTTGCACTTCTAGGATTTTTCACCTAAAAGGAGAGAGATGGGCTAAAATAGGAAATGTCTACACTCAATATTAATGTAATTGTGGATGAAATGTGTCTAAATGTAATTTCCTAGATGAAAAAAATTGATAAAAATTATTTATTATTAATGCAAAACTATTGAAATGCACCTTGTTTGAAAACATAGTGTTGATATGCAAAAACACCTAGAAATGAATGCAAACTATAACAAAAATGGATGAAACTGAACGTGTGCACCTGAGAACTTGATGGAGACTAGAAATGGCTTCTGGAATTTTTTTGATGCTAGAAATTAGGCCTACTAGGACTCATTCACCATTCTGGGTGAATTAGTCCTAGATCTGGGAAACTATTCTAGAGCCCATTTCAGACAAATGGGTATCCAAAACTGCAAAAACCCCTGTTTAGGCCTGGCAGTGGGACTCATTTTCCATCAATGGTGAATCAGTCCACTTTTGAATTTCTAAAAATCCAAAATTCAAAATTGAAGTCTTTGGTCTACACTTCAGTTCCTAATAGGTGTCCGCCTCCGAAAGTCTGATTTTCGGGTCTAAAAGTGAATTTTTGTTGATATTTTTCCTTATTCAACAAGGGGATGTCTTCAAAAACTTTACAACTTGATCTTCGATGATTTCCAAGTCTTTAATATTTCTAAATCTTCAAACACACTAGAAGAGAAGGAGAAATGTTGGACGTTAGGGCATGGGGGTTTGCCTTGGTCAAACCCCTTTATAAGTAATCAAACCAAAATGGAGAAAGAATGTAATGAAGCATGTAACAATGGAGTTAATACCTATCCATGCTAGTTGATCTTGATTTTCTACAACAAAAGATGAAGATTTTTCCCTTGAATGTTTAAAAATTGATTTCGAATGACTTGGATTGTTAAAACCCTGGCTTGCTTGACTTGAAGTGGAAGATAAATGATGAATGAGTTGTGAATGAAATAAGAGATTATGAATTAGGGATAGAGACTTATATTTATAGGAAATTCACCTTATTTTCTTGTTAATTAGATCCCTATGGCCGACATGGAGGAAAATAAGACTTAAAATCCAACTTTTCTCACTTAAACCCCAAAAATGGCTCAAATGGGACTCATTCACCATCAAGGGAGAATGGGTCCCACCTGGATGGGACTAATTCACCATCAAGGTTGAATGGGTCCCACAGGGGCCATTCTACTAGCTAGAAAGTTGGGAGATAAGAAAATTAGGTTTCTAGATTGTTCTAGTTAGTTATTGATCAATTTATGCCTCAGAATGCACAATATGGGGTGATAGGGGCCTATTAATGATGATGTAAAGGTCAATTAGGGCCCGAGACACAAAATTTAATGTGAAAATATGATTAAATACACTTTATCATTAAAATGAGGTCCACATAGCCTAGAAAGGCACAACATCCAATGTGAATGTGTAAGACACATTACAACATCATCTTAACATTAATTTTAATTTATAAGCCTTTTAGATTTATGTGAAGATGCAATTAAATACATTTTATAATGTTGAATTAATGTAAAATGGGTTCATTAAGTCTAGAAAAGTGTGAAAGTCTATTACAACACTTTACAACACCTTTACAAGACATCAATAAATGTATTTTATTCAGTTTTCAAGGGTCCAAGACCTAGTGTGGATGTGTAAACACCTCACAACACTAAATCAAGGCCTCATTAAGTCCAATTTGTCATCAATTATTCCCAAATTAAGCAAGCAAAAAGGGATATTTTTTTGTGTCCACATAATTTCACATTCATCTCCATCATACTCTTATTCATAATCATTCCCAAAGCATTCTCCTTCATTGTCAACATTCTCAACTACAAAATCATCTTCTAACCTTGTATCTTCTTCAATTTGTAAGTCATTTCTTATAATTGTTTCTTAATCATCCTTTGCATTTGTTTTAGGTGGTGCTTGTTGTTTAGCATTTTTCTAGGTATTTTTTTTCATTTGTTTCTTTTACTATTTTCCATGATAAGTACTCCACTACTAAGATCTCCTAAGTTGATTATTTATACACCTAAAAATGGTCATGACATTTAATTAATTAAATACCAGTTATTTAATTAATATTCAACTACGTATAAATAAATTCTCAATTTATTTATATTGTTCACCCTTCTCTAATTCTCTAAATCTAATTTAATCATATTCTTCTAAATTAATTAATTAAATAAATTTCCATAAGCTTGTTTTATTTAATTAATATTCACTAATCTCAATTAGGAATTCAAGCACATGTCTACAACTTTTGTGCCACCTCACCAAAGTCACATGAAAATAAATAATTAGAATTTTTAATTAGAATTATCATCAACCAATTTTAAATAAAGCACATGGTCTATTCCTCACACACTTCCACCAATTTTGGAGCAGATGGTCTTTTCTTCACACACTTGAGTCTTCCATCCAAATGGCATGTTGCCCATTGGTCAAGAGGTTATTCCATCCAAATGGCATGTTGCCCATTGGTCAAGAGGTTATTCCATCCAAATGGCATGTTGCCCATTGGTCAAGAGGTTATTCCATCCAAATGGCATGTTATATTTGGTCGAGGGGAGAACATCTTAATTCTCTTCATCTACACCATCCATTCTTCTTATTGAAATCTAGACCGCTGATTATTGCAACCTCACTATATGCTTGGAAAAGGCTATAAATACAACCCTTCGGTATTGTATTTGGTATCCACATTTGAATTAAATTTATCATGTAGGTTTTATCATGGGATCTTGGAGAATTTTGGAGTCTTATAGCTAGTATTTACATCATGTTTTACTTTGCATTTACATCTAAGCTTTAAATCTTGCATCATAGTTGCATTTTATGTCCCATCTTGCATCATAGATGCATTTTAGATTAGTTCATTTTAAGTTTGCATTTAAGCATATGTAGCATCATGCATAGATCATTCTAGTTCAATACAATATCATCCACCTCCACTTGTTCATTTATCATAAGCATCATCTTCCACTCATCATAGCATTCATCATCATTGTTTACATATAGTTTCATGTAGGTATTTAGTTAGCTCACATGTTGAATACTAATCTCATTTCTTAAGCGTCATTCTAATAGCCTTTGTGCACATAGAAATATGAGGGCCAAAAGGTTAAAACAATCATTAACAATAGAGGACAATGAGACGTTCTTGAAAGATTTAGTTTGTTGCAAATTAGAATGGCTGGTTTGCTTCGAATCTTTAATGCAAATTGTTTCATTAAAGTTTATGTTGATACTAACTTTACACATTTCACACACACACAAAATGGTGCCCATCATGGTGCCTTTCTCCATTTATTACTAACTTGTTGGAAAATCTATGTTCACAGGCTCAGACGTGAGACTTATGGCACTTCTTACACCCATTTTGGTGCCTCTTATACCTATTTTGGCACCTTTTGTGCCTATTTTGGTTCCTTTTGCACCTACTTTGGTGCCTTTTTCACATTCTATGGCACCTTTGGTCTCTATTTCAATGCCTTTTTCACATTCTATGGTACCATTTGTCTCTATTTTAGCACCTTTTCTTCATTCTGCAACACCTTTTGCACATTCTGGCACCTTTTGTCTCTATTTTGGCACCTTTTGTCTCTATTTTGGTGACTTTTTCACTTTCTATGGTGCCTTTTGTCTTTGTTTTGTCTCCTTTTGTCTCTGTTGTAGCATGTTTTTTCTAATCTTAAAATGGCTATATCTTGTCATAAGGAGGTATTTTTAGAGATTTTTTAAAAAAAAGTGGGGTAGAATTTCATAAGATATGTAATGGAGTATTTGTTTCTCAATTTTTGTTGAGTTAAAAGTTTCAATTTTACACCTAAAGTCAAATCACATTGTAACTTGGTCTAAGTTTTAGGGTGTTTATGCTTGATCATTCATCTAACCCTCATGTCTTCTTATTTCTTGATCTCATCTAACATTTTGAGAATTTGTTGTAGGTTTTAAGAGGAACATGGAGCATTAAAGTGAAAGAAAAAGCATTTGATATCCATTGTGCTAAACATGCTTGTCAAAGAAAATTTTATCAAACTACTGACATATTGCAAGGGCTGGAAGTGATTTAATTGTTTCCTTTTGGTTAAGTCAGGAACATAGCTTAATTAAAAGGTTAATGCACACCATGTCTTTCATGCTTAATGGATGGTAGGAATATTCTCTCCCCTTAACTGGGTGACCAAAAAGCTAGACCCATTCTTGTTTATCTTCGAGTGTGAGTGGAGTATATGGTGTGTGTTCTCTCTTTATTCATGTGGAATAAAGATTGATCAAACTACGAGTATACTTGCTTTTTTTTTTTATCTTAGAGGGCCTTCCTTGTGGGAAAAATTAATCACCTAAGGGAATGACCCAACTAGTAACACGCTAAATCCAAGTGACTTCCAATCGATCTATAAATGTGGATATTGGAACAAAGGCCAATATCACAAGGATAGTTCCAACAAGAAAGGAAGCAATGGTATCTTTCCGCATGGATTATCCCCCATGAATGGAATGCCCACATTAAAACCATTGTTATAGCTTGGCCAAAACACTTTATCTATTCTTTGGTACAACAACAGTCATTACAAAAGCATCCACATTCTCACAATTTTTAGTATAGATGAAAAATATGCCATGGGAGATTCATGGGTATTGATGCTTGGCTTCCCTGAGAAGTGAGTGTCGTGGAGGGGAGCTAGTGGCGTCAAGCATCTAGTCATCTGCTAAGAATAAGTTCAGTTGGGGTAAAACCCACATGGAATCCAAAAGAATACAGTCTTTCACAACCTTAGGAGTGTACATTGCTTGATGTGTCTTTATCAAAGTGTTTTCAAAACAAACAAAATGCCACATGTCGAAAGTGAAAACCCTAATTCAAAATTGCATTTAGTGAAACAACCAAGTCTCCCATTGGAAAATTAGAAAAACCAAGCAATTTTTCAAGAAACTTTCAAAAAACCAAGTCTGCACTTGTTCGGGTGCCTTTGGTATTTGTTTTGGCACCTTTTTCTCATTCTTTGGTGGCTTTTGCACATTTTGTGGTGCCTTTTGTCTCTATTTTGTCACCTTTTGCAAAACACAAAATAGTGACCTAGGTTCATCTCCTATTTGACAATCAATCTCATCCTAGGAATCCTCAGTAGTATTCAACCATTCCTTAGGTAAAACAAAGTTTAAACATGTGTTTTACCAAATGATTTCATCAAAGATTAAAATTTGGAAACCAAAGTCCAAACCTCTTAGTCCAAAAGAACATAAAAAACATATATCAACACTTTATGACTTTAGATAGGTGTTGACCTTTAATTTCTACAAAAGAGATTGCAAGAACAATCCCAAATTATACATCTTTTACTATTGTCAAAATCCAAGACCTTTCCAAAGATTTGAGTACCTCGTTTAGGAAGAACATTTATAGTTGGTTTCATAGTTTGAACCAAAATTTCAAAATTTTCTCAAGCCCAAAATCATTCCTTAGATACCTTAGAAGTATAAACTTGTTAAAATTGACCTCTACAAGTGGAATTCTTAAAACTAAACCTAGATCTAAAGATCTCAAAGTGCCTAAATCATCAAAATCTACCATATCTTTGATTGTTAAGCCTAGTTTCCTCATCAGGATATATCATCCTTTCATCATGAAATGAATCTTGCTTAATTAGATTCACCCTAGTTCACATCAATAAAAAATTTCATTCTATTTGAACTTGGGTAAACTCTTGGAACTTTTCCAAACAAAGATCAAAGTTTAGTCTAAGCTATAACACTTGTATGCCCAATTTAACAAGACCCCAAAAAGCATAAACTCAAAGAACAAGAAATTGAAACTCAAACCACCATGGCTGAAATAGATGAGGATCAATTGAATGCTTTAGCTCACCAAATGATGAACCTTCAACAATAAATCTAGGATATGAAAAAGGAAACAACCATGGAGAGATATTTTCTACCAGACATTTGTTCTTATCCATCTAACAGAAATCTGGACATGACACCTTCTTCACCAACAACTACATCATCCAAGTTCAATTTCTGTAAACTCTTAAAAAATTTAAATCAGAAGCCCAAATCTCAATCCTCAAACACAAAGGATATTGAACAATCTTACCATGTCGTGCATCTATCTTCATCTCCCATAAGTCAAAATAAATCTCAAGATTCTTTCACCCAAGTTAACGATTCCATCTAACCACCTTCTTCTATCATATCTTCTACATCCAATGATTCATGTTAATCTCTTAGTTCAAACCATGCTAACATAAACTCCCTTACACATCAAGATCAAAACATTCTTTCCACTTCATCTGATGATATCAAAATTCCACAAGTTCTTCCAATCTTTGATCAAGACCCCATCTCTCAAGAATTCTATGATGATCCCCTCCTTTCACTTTTCATCCACAATGATTCCTTTCCATCTCAAGAGAAAATTATTCTTCCAAGTCATCCTTCCACTCCATCTGATGAATCCATACCATCCCAAGATTCCATTGCATCCCAAGAGCATGATAATTCTTCCATCATATCTAATGATTTCCTACCACCTAATGATCAAGACATACTTTCTACAAAATCTCATGATTCCCTTCCTCATCAAGATCAAGATATGCTTCCATCCAAGGATATCCCTTCATTTCATGAGGATGTTCATCCTTCTCAAGATCAAGATATTCCTTTCATACAACCTCATGATGATTTTGTACCTAATGAAGAGCAAGCTACTCAATCTCCTACACCTCATGATTCTTTTCCAAGTTAAAATCAAAACACCCTATCATCCCTATGTCAAGATCCTATCACACCTATACAAGCTATTCATGAACCCCACACCTACAAATTGGGATCCTCCACCTTTATCTGATCCAGTTTACTTCCAACACCTATCCTTTCATCCATATCATATCCTCCCAAAAATGGAATTGCATCTTGTTTCAAAAATAACACATTTCCCATTGGTAAACAAATGTGTCAAAGTATGAACTACAAAGGAAAAGGATTAGGCCTTCATGAACAAGGTATCTTGTAACCCCTTTCTGTCCAACAAAATCCATATTATCATAGCCTTGGTTATACACCTAAGTGTCCTATTCCATCAAACCTACCATCTATCCTAGGTCCTCATCCTAATCCACTAAACCTTCCATCTATCCTAGGTCCTCATCCTAGTTCATCAAACCTTCCATCTATCCTAGGTCTATATCCTATTCATCAAGAACAACAAAGGCACACATCCTTGATTCCCTTTCAAAATTCTACCTACACTCACTCATCCATAATACTTCCATACCATTCATCTCAATCTACCCATCCCATTTCTCTTGGAAGAAATTTGGGTTCCAAATGTCAAAGGATCAACATGTCTCCTTGAAGAACCATGCAAAAATAAAAGAAAATTTGATCCAAAATCAAAGGAAAAATAAAAAAGGCCATAAAGGCCCATCAAAGCAAAAGGAAATTTTCAAAGACCACAAAGTTCCATAAATCAAAAGAAATTTTCAAAAGGCCACAAAGGCCCATCAAAGCAAAAAGAAAATTTTCCAAGGCCACAAAGGCCCATAAAGCAAAAATAAAAATATCAAAGGCCACAAAGGCCCACAAAGCAAAAATCAAAGTCAAAAGTCATGTGGATTCCAAAAAGTCTCATAGAAGCAATAAAATCTAAATTGGCATCCAAGTTTGCTAATCCAAAAGCTTCCTCCAATTTTCCATCTAAAAGCCTATCGTCTTCCAAATCCATTTTTCCTCCATCACTCCACCATCCTTCAAGGTGTGTGCCAATGTTGACCTTGGAATCCTTTCCATTTATCCATCAACAAGTATTCCCACTTCTTATCCATTACCCAACATTCATCACCCATTATTCTCTTTTAATCCAAACCTTTGGATAAGTCCTTGGTTCTCCCATCATACCTTTGATAGGCCAACATTAATGAGTCTAATCCCCATTGCCATGGTTTATTAAAGGGATATTTGGTAATGAAACTTGATGCTTAGGTCCTTCCATCTTACTATCATGCATATATCATTCCTAACATTTCCACCTTTGATCTTGACAAGGTTAAGGATCTCCTTGAACATCATATATCTTATCCTATTCGGTTTTTTTATATCTTTTGTACCATATCTTTTGTCTTATCCATATTCCATCATTCTATCTAAATACATCCTTTCTTCTCATCCTCAACCTTAGAATAGGGGAAAAGTACTTGAGGTTTGTGTCTGTATCTTATCTAGTTGATCTTGATCATCCCATTGATTATCATTATTCTAGCCTTCTTCTATTCCATATCTCTTAGCTTAACAAAATCCATCTGATCATGTCTCTTTGCAACCTTGAATCTTATCGTGCAAATCATATTTGAGCCTAGTTGTAAAACATTATCCAATCATCATACATTTTGTCAATCAATCATCAAAAATCATCAATCTTATCATCATCATGCCTTATGGAATCAATCATTCCTAGCATCTTAATCAATCAACCATTATCATCTTTCAACAAGAGATATGTTACTTGTGTGACATGTTTTACAGTGAATCTTTCATTTTCATCTATCATTTATCCATGGTTGCATTACCTGTTGTAGACACGTCAAATTTGCATTATGCATATTCATGCGCTCAATAAATAAATCAAATGCATCACATACATTCATCAGGTAAATCAAGTCAATCCAAAGGTTTAATCAAATAATATCATTTCATCTCTCATGATTCATTTCAACCTTCATCTTGCATCATCTCCATTTAATTAAATAAATCAAGACTTTATTTAAATCAAATCCTAAATCATATTCCATCATTTTCTGATTTAAATAAATCAATTATCAAAGTCTTGAAAGTCAAATCACCTAATCAACATTAAATCAGCATAATCATCATCTAACCCTGATCTAATGCTAATCCCATCCCACTTGCACAATAAATCAATTTTATTGATTTATTAAAAAACCTCATTTTCCCTCAACATGACAAGTCAAACATGGCATTTATTGCTGTTTTTCTTGTCCCCCTCTCAAAATTTATTGCAAATTTGAATTCAAATTCTCCCTCTCATGGGCACTCTTCCCAAATCTTGCACAACCATTGACCACTCACATGATGACAAGTGTCCTCAACTCATTGGCTTGATCTTTAGTCCCACATTGGTCCCTCTTCAACACTCAACATTTGAAAATATTTAAATACAAGCTTCATCTTTGAGCAAATCCTCCACAATTTTATGCAAGGTTACTATCTTCATTTGAGATTTGATCTTGGTCATTTCACTCCATCATCTCCATTTGCATTTTATCACTTTAAGCTTTGATCAAGGATTGGGAAAGGGTCACTAGCACATGTGACACCAATCCACTATGGGATAGGTTTAATGTCATGTTTTTGTATGCTTTTATTTGGTTTCCCTTGTTTCATTTATGGCATGATTAACATGGCTTATTATTCCATAGGGATGTTGAAATGTTGCTTTATTTTAAACTAACATTTTACAGATTTTAGCATCCACAAAATGGCACTAGAAGGACAAGTGTATGAGATATGCTCGGAGCGATCATGGTAGTGAGGGGTTGAGATGTGATGGGCGTAATAGTGGTGGTTGGAGTGAGCGAAGTGATAGAGATGGTTGGATTGACCGTGGTGATAGGTCTTTGGGAGACCGTATTTTGATTGGTTGGGATCATCATTGTTGCTTGATTGGATACCATCTGTTGGTGCGATGTCGATGGTATATTCGAAGGATTTGACATGATGGTTTGATTGACATTAGTTGGATTGAATTGGGTGGTGTGATTGGTGCTAGGTAAAGGGGGAAGCCCTAAACCAAGGAATGATGTAGGTAATGGTGGTGGAGATTTCCCTTGGCGCAATGCCTCAACTATTTTGGAAAGTTCCGCAATTTGATCCCACCAAATTTGTTCTTGATTTTGATCTTGACTCTTTCAAGATAATGTGATTTGGCAGGTGTAAAGTCGACTTCCACAACCTTTACCAGATCCTCCCTGTCATGCTAAAATAGGAGCTTGGAAACAAGACGTGTTGTCAATCGCGCCATGAAGAATAGAAGATCTTTTGCTATAGTTGCAACTACTATGGTCGACATACATGCGAAGTGATTACCAACGTAGATTTCTAGTGTACCTATGTCTTTATGGACTAATCATTAGAATCTAACCCGTGATAGGCAAGGTCATTCTTTTCTGCAGGTGTATTCCAACAGAAGGCGCGGGTTCAAATTACCTTCAATAATCAATACTTACAAGACAGCCGCCCGCATCATAGTCTTTGGTATTATTAAATGCTAGTCCTTGTATATGATCATTTCTAGGGGAGACTATAGGGTCAGTGTATTTCATTTTGGCTGCATAAATCATTTCCACTTATTGCGTGTGAGAGAAGTTGGAATATCTGAATATTTTAAAGATGCAAGTTTTCTTTTTTATGTGAGTAAAGGATGTTCTTTGAAAATTCATATCCATGTTAGATTTAAGCGATACATTTCTAGGTCCTTCTACACTTAGTAGATTCTAGCTATTGCTCTGTGTCTTGTGTCCCTCAGCCTTCTCTTTTTGCATATCCTTTTCTTTGTATTCTCCCTGTATTGTGTCTATGAGGCATTTTGTCATTGTTCATTTAACTTTCATTGAATACATTGGATTTGGTCTTTGTGCGTACCCAGCAAATCATGACATTTGATGAGACCACATCCCTCATATCACTAGCTCAGTGTGCTGGAGAAGGTCGCATCCAAAAGTAAAGGGATCATTCGTATCGGAAAAAAAAGAGGTAGTCATGGGTTGAGGGCGCAGGTTTTCACTGACAATGCTGAAGACAGAGGTAGTAAAAGAAAAAAAAAGAAATTTCAGTGGTGGTCAGGTAAATTGTGGTTGTTGTTTTCTTTTATTATAATCCTTTATTCTCTAGGCATTAGTCAAGTTGGATATTCTGTGGTGGTGTACTCATAGAGTATAAATATGAAGCATAATATGGTATGTGTTAACTACGTACAGTATAAAAATCTATCATGGTATTACGGCCACATCTTCAGGCTTTATTCAAATGATTTCAGTCCCCAACATGTGATGGCAGAACTTGATCAATTTGTGCCGCTCTAACTTCATGCTAATAAATGCTATCTTCCTGTGATTGTTGTGTTGGTATTCTTTTTCTTGATGCTGAGAATAATGGGTAGCCGCGTACCAAATTGGAGAAGAAAATCCCAGTTAATAATTACCTGCTATGATTTTGGGGGCCCACAGTGAATATTAAAATGTTGAGAAGATGTGAGAAAAGGCTGCTTGCACATTGGAATGACAGGCTACAACCCTCGCGAGAATCTCAAGAAAATTAAAGGAGTGAATGACATACCGACTGTGACTGTCACAAATCAATTATTTGTTGGTGGTTCATAAAGGCCATACTTATACTTGCATTTTCAATTACAAAGTCAGAATTAATAATTGTAAATCCACTTATTGATGCTTCACTTACATTCAAAATAATTTGAAATTGCTTTATCATTAGAAGTTAATGATTACAACAAATTTAATTAAACAAATTTTATCCTTGCATAATTTTCCATTTTTTTTATCTTGTAGGTACCAAAAGCAAACAAAGGCAAGTGAGCAAGGTGAACAAGTTACCAAAAGCGAACAAAGGCAAGTGAACAAGGTACAAACGAAAAGCAAAGGCGAAAAGGTGCAAAGCGAAAGAGAAGGCTATCAAACAAAAACGGAAGGAGGGAAATTTTTTATTTTTATTTTTTGAAAACACAATGTGTTTTTCAACACTTTAAGTGTTTGATCAACACTACTTCACGAAGTTGTTTATCTTTTCATTTTAGAACACTAATTTTCATTTGGGTCTAAAATGAACAATTTGATTTTCATTGCAAAGGTCTTAAAAGGAATCTTAGGACAAACTTACTAGATTTCGTTTTGGGCTAAAAATTGGACAAGCAATCTTCATATTTCATTTGGTGCTTAAAACGAACTCACAATTTCTTTGAAGGTTATAAAACGAACAAGTGTTTGAATTGTGTGATTTTGTATTTTGAGTACGTATCCTCTCCCCTTGCACTTCGTGCGATCTAGGGTGCAAGAGAAACACTCAAAATACATTTTATTGCTTTGAAACACTTCAATTTGGGCTTAAGAATTGAACATCTTGTGCGAGTGTGAGTAGGGGCATTTTCGCATACATTCTCTTTCTTTGTGCCATCAAAGATCGATCGAGTTACGGATTGTGTCTTTGCTTGCTTTTGTTTATCTTAGAGGGCCTGCCTTGGGGAAAAAGTACTCACCCAAGGATGACTCCTAACCGCAATGACTCTAAAGCCAAGAGTATTTCTAGCCGGATATAAATGAGGGTTTTGCCGGAACGCCATAATCACGGGTTGGCCCGGCTAAAATGGATCCGAAGGACTTTATTATATGGGTCAATCTCCCCACTAACGAAAGTCCGAATCTTGAGAACCCTTGTTTTGTAGTGGGTCATCCATGAGCTGGTAGTTTATCATGCAGTACAAATGGAACTTAGATTCCAAGAAGTTACTTGCCATGTCCGATCTTGGTTGAAATATAGAGGTTAGATTTCATCATACTCTATATTTTTCCTACAAATGTTAAATCATCTCTTCTATGGAGGCTATAAGCCCACTAAAACCACCATTAGAATATCAGGGATGTTACATTGCTTGTTTGAAAACATGCTGTTGTATCTGAAAAAACATTTTGCAAAACAAACATTCTAACATGGATTCTCGCAAAATTTCAAAACCCTCTTGAAGACAAGCCAAATATCATTGGATCTAACCATATACATCAGCTTCCCCACGGATTCAGCGTCCAGAGGCCCTGCCACTGGATTATACCTCAATTTGTCTTCTTGAGTAAACAATAGGAAAACCCTTTCCTTAAGTTCATTGAATTTCCACATAAAATATCTTGTGGGGTTTAAAGAAATTAAGACATTGGACATCTTAGTTTGAAACTTTAATCAAAGAGTGTGTTTTTGGTAAAAAGTACTCATTAAGCAAATATAACAAATTGGACCCCACACATGCGCTTGATATCTTTTGGTCATATTGGTCTTTTGATTGCTCTTAGAGAAAAGTGTGTTCTTCAATACCTTGGCCTAGTAAACAAAGTCTCTCTAAGTCTCTTAGGATCATCCAAACTTTCATCTATCTTCCAAACATTCATCAATCCATCTCACCAAAACAACTTTAGATCTTTGCAAACATCATTCTAGGACTTAGTACATCATCAAAATAAAAATCACCTTTGTTTAGCAGGGGCATGGGAAATGTATCCTTTTCTCACCCTCAGCTAAATTAGCAACTTTTGAACAAGTTCATCCTAAAAAAAAAAAAAAAAATCATCTTAGGGTTTACAAGTTCATCATCCAAATCAACCAATCAAAATCAAACCCTAAGTCTAGCATTGATCCAAAGTTCCTAAACGTTCATCACTCATATCATTTGCACATTTCATCCTCCATCTCGTCATTGGTCCTAAGAACCTTAGAGGTCACTTTTCATAACAAGGTCAAAACACAAGAAGAACATGGAATATAAACTAGATTCATACATCATGAGTGGTCCAAACCAACCAAACTATCCAAGCCTCACGAAACGATGGGATTATGGAAACTCACATCCATACATAGGATCACTATCTCCTACGAATATCAATAGCACAACGAATGTGAGTATGCCCAATATGAATTTTGGAACACATCTCCCCATGATAGATTTAAATCAAAGTCCAAACTTACAAGTCTATCCTCCAAACAATCAATACATGAGTCTTCAAACGAGCAACATCATCCCACCAAATCCCTACTTGCCAAATGTGGATGTACCAAGTGCAAGTTTTTGAAACATGAATCCTAACTCGGAAAACTTTGGAAAAATGATTCCCAATACCAACAATGTTCATCCTATCATGCCAAATCTGAACATCATCCCAAATCATAACATTATCCAAAGTCAATTTTCCCATAATCCCATTCAAAAACCGCAAGCATGCATGCCAAAACTACTTGAACACAAGCCAAATCAACTATCTCAATTGAGTCAAGATCAAAATCAAGAACAAATTTGGCGAGATCAAATTGCGGAACTTTCCAAAATAGTTGAGGCATTGCGCCAAGGGAAATCTCCACCACCATTACCTACATCATTCCTTGGTTTAGGGCTTCCCCCTTTACCTAGCACCAATCACACCACCCAATTCAATCCAACTAATGTCAATCAAACCATCACATCAAATCCTTTGAATATACCATCGACATCGCACCAACAGATGGTATCCAATCAAGCAACAATGATGATCCCAACCAATCAAAATACGATCTCCCAAGGACCTATCACCTCGGTTATTCCAACCATCACTATCCCTTCAATCATTCCAACCACCACTATCACGCCCATCACATCTCAAACCCCCACAATCAATCCAAGCGTATCTCAAACACTTGTCACTACATCCAACATGATTTTGAATCCACCACCACCCCCACCACCACCAATTTCCACCACATCAATCCAATACAACGCGACATTACAAGCTGCTTTTCAAAAGGGATACCAACAATATCTAGCCATGCAACAAGCAACACAAGCTCAACAAGTGAAACAATCCTCTCAAGTTGCCCAAGCCTCTCAAGCTACCCAACCAACACGAGCACAAACACAAAAGATGACAACTATTGAAAATAAGGATCAAAATCAATCCATCACTGAGCACGCGTTTACTTCATCCAATGATCAAATCGACATATGTCAAGAGTCACTTTTGAATCATGATCAAAATCCACCAACAATACTTGACAATGAGCCAATTCAAGAAATATCAACATCACTTGACTCTATGGTCGAAGACATTCACAATCTCTCCACCGCAATTGTCGAAAACAATGATCAAAACTTCTCCATTGAGGAGCACATTGAGGATGTATCTACACAATCCGATGATCAACTCGCCATACATCAAGAGCCACTCTTTAGTGATCTATTTCAAGGAGTGTTAGGATTATTTGATCCTATTGACATAATGCACGATCCATCGACCTATGATCATGTCGAAAATGTCTCTACATCGCCTTATGAGGTAGAGGACATATCTCAAGAATTTATTCCAAGGCATGATCAAAATCTTTCACCAAAGTCTAGCAATGGTCCTTTTCAAAACATGTTGATCCCCTTTGACCACATGGTTACGCATGTTGAAGGAACTCGAACTTGACCATGCCTCTAATGCCCATATCCAAAAGTCCTTTGTAAGAAATCCATCCTTTGAAGCTCGCCTCTAAGTCAAAACTTGATCCAAAGCATGTCGAAAAGCAACTCAAATCATTCAAGATCAAGAATTTGTATCTTCAAGATACTACAATCATCTAATGGACACTTCCTATCTATGTGCAAGATGATCATATCCATATCCTCCATCTACCCATGAGATGCTTTCTATGGATAGACACGATGATCTTCATCTAGAACAAGATTGTGTTACACAAAAAGAGCAGATTATCAATTCCTACGGTCAAAAAGAGTTGTCCAAAATAGTATCGGATATATCCCAAATTTAGATTGAGGACATCATGAATAAAGATATCCATCATTATCCACTCAAAAAAACAAGTCAAATAGAACATCCAGAGTTAGCAGAGCAACAAATTGAAAGAACATCAACTACGTGGTCATTTGTCGAGCATGTTTACCTAACAAAGACATCTCGCAATTGTGAAGAATCAAAGAACAAAGGTACTACTTCCACAATATTGTGGGAAACTTCATCTCAAGCAAGCGTCAACATAAGAAGTATAAAGAATCCTTATGATGAAACCAATGTCAATACTACAACTAACCACGTCATGAATCTTCATCCACCCATCATCACCCTATCCATGAATTGGGACCAACGTCAAAAGAAATAATTGAATCAAAGTACATAGAACATTATCAAAGAAAAAGAAGCTGAAAAGCATAATGGAAAAATCAAATACAAATGGATACCAAAGAATACAAAGAAAGATCATCCCTATCAAACTCCATCAGTCAAAGAAACTATGGGGAAAAATAAAAGAGGGAAAAGTATCCATCAAAGATGTCTACAAAAGAAACATCAAGCTATTCAAGCAACGTACAAAGTGTATCAAGCAATTGGTCCTAATTCCATGCACACTTCCGTATCCACCTATCATTGCTCATCTTTCCAAGTTTGGAGAATCAAAGGTTCCAAACTGTCAACCAATCCATCTCTTATCCCTAAACACAATCCATCCATGCCTCCACGCATAATATCCAATTCTTACATTGACCGTGTATTGGCAACAACCCTTCATCATAAGGATTCAGAAGGCAATCTATCGCGATGTGCGCACAGAGACAGAGTTAACCTTGGTATTGACGAAGCAGATCAAGAATCCCAAAAGTTGCATTCAAGTGCATGTATCTTAGAAAAGCAGCTCCTTCAGGCAGGATATACATGGCACATTATGACAGGGGCATCTACATCAGCAACACCTTGTGATTCAGCATGAGCTTAAAATCTTTCGAAAAAATACAAAAAATTAAAAATATGAAAATCAAAAAAAGGATTGAAAACAGTAAAGATAAAAAATCATCCTATAGTGAAAATTGCATGGGTGGTGCTTTGGGCAAGACCATGATGAAAACCTGGCAAACAGGCGTCATGAGTAGAATCGAGCATCTATGTGTGCCAGTTCTGTTGAAAGCATCTCATCCCATCCATAATAAATCGAGCATTCCATCCATCTTATCCATAATAAATCCATCCATCCATAAATCCATTTATCCAAAATCCATTTTCATCCATCTTCATGATCCATAGTCCAAGTTATCTTGATCTTGATGAAAATTTGGGGCACACTTTACACTTGCTTATGGCAAACATCTTGACATGGGCCGTTTTCATTGAGCTTATCCTATGCAACATTATTTGAGCTATGAAGCATTATCCAATGAGCTTTCGTTATCTAAACACCTTATCTTATCGTAAGATAATCCTTGGCATCCTTTATGTGATTACCATATCCATCCATCCACACACCTATCCAAGCATCCATCCATCACATTCCATACATTGCTAGACACTGGGGGCAGATATTTACATCTTGCTTCAGGAATAAAACTTAATCTATGTCCTTCAACTTATGTGGCGATCTGAACATTGGTAAACATGAAATCAAATTGGTCAAAGCATTTGTGATCCAACATCCAAATCACTAGCCCATGGCATATTTTGACGAACAAACATTCCTTATCAAAGCTTCATCTTTCATCAAACATCAATCCAAGCAATCAATATTAGTTGCATCTAACGCACCCTTCAAACATCACATCAAATCATTCAAACAACTTTTGTTCCAAACCAAGCTTCAACAATCATGATCAGTCAAAATCCAATCAAGAAATCATCAGGATATCCTTGTGTTGCTTAACACTATCCTTTCATTGTTGTGCATCCTCAACAATGTTGTCATCATCAATCTTGATCAAATCATCATCAATCCAACATCTTGGATATCTATCCTAATCCTTGTGTTGCTTAACACTATCCCGCCATTGTTGTGTATCCTCAAATAATGTTATCATCCATCCCCATCAACTACACTCTTGCATCATAGCATCCTCAACAATGTTATTATCATCATCATCAATCCATTGACCCCATCAATCAACCTTAGCTTGGTTTGCAACTAAATCCATAAATGAAGCACTGATATCATCACACACATCCATATCGAAATCGTCAAAACCATGCAAAAATCCAAAAACATCAGAAATTAAAAAATACTAAAAAACAAATTTCAAAATACGTAAAATTCCAAAAACATCCAAATATTTGAAAAATCCATCCCTGTCATCTCTGCTTTGCACCCGCATAAAACCATTCATACAACCATCATCATCCTCAACCTTTACAAACAATTAGAAATCAAGTCTAGCAGACAAAACCAAACTCAAAAGGCCAAGTCTCAAGTCTTAGTCAAGACGTAAACAAGTGTTGTTAGGTCTTTGTGTCGTATAGTCCATCAGTTCCAAACAAATCTATATCAACGTCTGATGTATCATGTCCTAGGATGAATCCTTCCACAAGGGGTAAGTATTATTTATCGAAAGAACACTTTGATAAACGAAAATGACGCCGCCATCCATCACTAACAGCGTCCTGTGGGATGTATCCTTCCTACAATGGGCATTATCTTTTGGCAATGTTTGGTTCTTATCCTTAAAAACACATTCCCTTTGGTTAGCGTGATTGAAGAACATCAACTTGTTTGTGTATCGTCTTTTTCTTTTCATCTATCTTATTGGCGCCACCCAAGGACCTCTCGATGATATCCCAACAAAGGATTCAGATATAGAATGTAGCAACGATCATTATTCTCTTTTGTCTCAGGCTTGTTGGACGCTCTTGTAAAATAATCCTGGGCTAATACTTGCTTTGTTAGTGCTCTAGTAAGGTTTCTCAGATGTCAGTGTGAACAAGAATACTCCCATCCGCTTGTTGGAGTCAACGCTCCATCACACCTGGCATAACGCTATCCTCCGTCCTTTATACCATGCATCGTATTCTAGGCTGTAATCAAACATATAAAGTAAGTGACCTTTGAAAATCCCAATCCTTGATAAGCAAATCATCATCATTTATCATCATCATCATTTATCATCACCATCATCATCTATCATCATCATCTCTAATAAAGTCTCGACCAATCATGGACTTGTTGGATCCCTCTTGTCATCATCTCATTTCCACACTAACATCATCATCACCAATACATCCATCATGCATCCATCATGCATCCATCTTGCATCCATAAATCATCGGTATTTTGCATATCATTTCACATGCATTGCATAATCATCATCATAATATATAGACCTAAGCCCAAGATCTCATAAATCAATCCATTGCATAACTACAACATACTACATCATCAATCACATCCATCTCATATCACATCACCATTATTTGGGTTGTTTAGATAATATGATTTGTTATTCTAAGCATCTTAAAATCATTTCATTTGTATCACATTCATAACCCACTCATTTTTCATCCCTTTATCGTGGAGATTCCACTCAAATTGAAATCTTTCGCTTCACCTCGAGGGGTAATGTGCCAATGTACTTTTCCTTCATAGTATCCGGGATACCTTTCATAGAAAATTTTTAAATTTTGATCGCGGAAAGTTTATTCTTTGAACCAACGCAACAAGTACATTTCTTCAAAGAGGGGCAAAATGTAGACACGTCAAATTTGCATTATCCATATTCATGCGCTCAATAAATAAATCAAATGCATCACATACATTCATCAGGTAAATCAAGTCAATCCAAAGGTTTAATCAAATAATATCATTTCATCTCTCATGATTCATTTCAACCTTCATCTTGCATCATCTCCATTTAATTAAATAAATCAAGACTTTATTTAAATCAAATCCTAAATCATATTCCATCATTTTCTGATTTAAATAAATCAATTATCAAAGTCTTGAAAGTCAAATCACCTAATCAGCATTAAATCAACATAATCATCATCTAACCTTGATCTAATGCTAATCCCATCCCACTTGCATTATCTAGATATCCCCACTTGCACAATAAATCAATTTTATTGATTTATTAAAAAACCTCATTTTCCCTCAACATGACAAGTCAAACATGGCATTTATTGCTGTTTTTCTTGTCCCCCTCTCAAAATTTATTGCAAATTTGAATTCAAATTCTCCCTCTCATGGGAACTCTTCCCAAATCTTGCACAACCATTGACCACTCACATGATGACAAGTGTCCTCAACTCATTGGCTTGATATTTAGTCCCACGTTGGTCCCTCTTCAACACTCAACATTTGAAAATCTTTAAATACAAGCTTCATCTTTGAGCAAATCCTCCACAATTTTATGCAAGGTTACTCTCTTCATTTGAGATTTGATCTTGGTCATTTCACTCCATCATCTCCATTTGCATTTTATCACTTTAAGCTTTGATCAAGGATTGGGAAAGGGTCACTAGCACATGTGACACCAATCCACTATGGGATAGGTTTAATGTCATGTTTTTGTATGCTTTTATTTGGTTTCCCTTGTTTCATTTATGGCATGATTAACATGGCTTATTATTCCATAGGGATGTTGAAATGTTGCTTTATTTTAAACTAAAATTTTGTAGATTTTAGCATCCACACCTGTATTGTGTGGCATCTTGTTTCTTCAAACAGTCGTATCATATCATTTCATTGGAAAATGTCCTAAAAAAATACAAAAAAATAAGAAAAAGGATTGAAAATAGTAGAAAAAATCATCCTCTTAGTGAGAAACCAATTTTAGTGGTGCAGTTTGGGAAAGTACCTTGATGAAAAACCTGAAGCAAAACAAGCATCCTCGGCAATAAAAAAAGGAAAACAAAAAAAATAAAAAAAATAAGTAACCATAAACACAAAAAAATTAGAAAAAGAAAAAGAATACAAAAAAAGTGAAAAATCAAAAAAAGATTAAAAAAATCATAAAATCTAAAAAAGTACAGTAAAAACAAGTAGTGAAAACCTGGCAACATGTGCTATTTGTGATAGACTAGCTTTTCCATCTATTTGAGCATGCTGACCATTCACTTTCGCCATCCATCTGCCTATCCTTTGAAAGCACCATGTACATATCCTAGCATCACGGTCGTGTCTCACCCTAGACTAGGAGGGAAATCTTGAACTCACCAAGGGAAAATAAACTTTGAGCTTGAACCAACAGACAAATAGCAGTGGTACAACGCAACCCAAAACAATGATCATAGTGAAACTCAACATTGAACATCAATCGCACAAACATGAACACATCAACCATCCAAAGCAAACAGCCAAATCAATCAAAATCAAAAGCAAACTTCAAATGGATTATTTTCTTCTGAATCATGGGTTTATCATGTCACACTCAAATGTTCAACTGTTGAAATTTTATTTTTCATGTTATCATATCTTTGGAGCACATCGATGAT
>VDFB02348916.1:26012-59424 GCA_007258455.2 Sequoia sempervirens | reverse complement strand
AAACCCCATATTGTCTACAAAAAAATGTAGTGGTAGAAAGGATAAACTTGACTTTGATAGATATAGTTAGAAGCATGCTATGCAGTGTATAGCTTGAATAGTTTTTTGGGTTGAATGTAATGTCCCTAACATATAATTTTAACAAAAGATTGATTTTTGGATTGTATTCAATACAAATCAACATATTATCACAAAGATAATACTCCAATGTACTAATAAACTTCAGAATCTCATTCACATATATTATAGATCAATTACAACTCACAACAATGATCTAGAATGATATACAAGGTTACCACAGATCAACAATAGTATTATTAACTTCCCTACAAAATCCTTGAAGCTCAGATGCAATCCTTGAATTAGAATGCCCTCAGGAGCAAAAGCGGTTTCGTCCTCTAATCGTCGTGACCGTTGGATTTTCATCCAATGGCCACAAATTCCTATGGGTTTTCGTCCATAGAAGGGTTAAGAACACAAGTGTTACATAATACAATAAAATGACAGTAATTCGATGCCCATTACATGAATTGACTCCCTACATTTATATGCTAACAATTTCCCTTAAGGAACAAATTGGCCTTGAGCCAAAATGGCACAAAAGCCCAAAATTTGAATTTCACACGCTACACTAGGTCACCCTTAAGGCCAAAGCAGATTCTTTTGGAATTAGCATGCCACCTTGTGGACCTATCCACATGCTTCCTTGGCCCCTTCCTTCTTCTTGAAACTTCACAATTGATGCTACATGATCCAAAGGTGTCTTATCCATTATGCCTGCTGAAGTAGGTGCCATTTTCCTAGCACAATCACTTTCTAATAACAATATATATTTTGGTACTTGATCCATTTCCCTTGAGATTTGGATATGATGTGTAGGTGTCATCATGGATGCTATGTTGCAAAAAGCAAGCAAGAATGTGCTCCTGCAAAGGAATGCATAGGAATTCCCAGGTGTGACTATGCTCTGGTATAGAGAGCTTGGACTAGCAATCTTCTGTTGGTGACAACTTTTCAAAGCTTAGTCCTTGCATTATGAAATTTGGGTAGAGTATAGATGGATCTTAGTTGATCTTATGTCCTTGACTGCATGCTGATTGGCCCTTCAGTGGTGAAATGCGACGTGATTCCTAAATGCAATTCAAAAATGGTTTTTCTGGAAAAAGGGACATGACATTGAAGCTATACACATTGCTTGTTACTTGATTAATAGGTCTCCCAATTTTTCTCTAGTTGAAAAAACACCCTACGAGGTGTGGATGAGCAAGAGACCATCAATTTCACATTTTAGAGTTTTTGGCAATAAGCCATATGTTCATGTTTTTAAGAAAAAAATGATCTAAGCTTGATTTTAGGGCTAACAAATATGTTTTTGTGGGTTATGGAAAGAAAATTAAGGGTTATAGGCTTTGGAATCTTGTAGCATTAAGTATTTTATATTTTAAGGATGTTATTTTCATAGAGCTTAGGGAATTTATAAATAATAAACAACCTTATGAGAAGCATAACAAAATATTGTATTTTGATATTAAGACTAATAAATAAAAAGATGCATGGATAGAACAACAATAGGAAGGAGAAAATGAGGAAAAAGAATGTTCAAATTCGAGTTCCAAAGAGGAAAATTAGGAGCCTCTTTTTACATCTCTTAGAAAGTCCATAAGGCAACATAATCTTGTCAAAAGGTATAGTTCTTTTTATTACAATTGTGTATGTGCTTTATCATATATTATCAATAAACTTAGATTTTGGAAGGAGGCTTTGTTATCAAATGTAAATGAGTTCTAGTTAGAGACCATGAAAGATGAAATTAAGGCTTTGGACAAATGTGACACACTAGATCTAGTTGAGTTGCTCGAGGGGAGGAAAACCATTAGATGTAAATGGGTATTAAAAACAAATTCAAATTAGATGGTAATTTGGAGCAATACAAGGCTCGATTAGTGGCAAAAAATTATTTCCAAGTTGAGGGAGTGGATTTCAGTGATATTTTTTCTCTTGTGGCTAAACTAACTTCTATTAGTTTTGTTCTACCTATTTCTACTACTTTTGATTTATACGTAAAGCAAATTGATGTAATAATAACTTTCTACATGGGGATCTTAATGACGAGATACATATGAAAAAACTTGATAGTTTTGTGATGAAGGGACACAAACACTTGGTTTGCAAGTTAAACCAATCTATGTATAATTTGAATTAGTCATCGATAATGTGGTATTAGAAGTTTGGCGCTTTTAAGTTGGATCATGACTTTATTAGAAGTGAAGCTAACTACTATGTTTATTTCAAATTAATTGATTACTGGTCACTAGTAATTGTCTTATATGTTGATGTGTTATTTATTGGAAATGATAATAGAATGATTAGGAAATTTAAGGGTAAAAAATTTGGTACATTTGAAAGAAATATTTAGGGGCTACATAATATATTTTATGTATAAAAATTAATAGGGACCAAGTTAAAGAGATTTCATTGCTCTCATCATTAGCTATAACCCTAGTGCTTGGTTTATATTTTCCTTCATTGCCATGCCCAGGAGCCACTAGTGCATGCATTGGTGATAATATGGGTTTGACAGTTGTCTCCCTTGGTTGTGTTGCAAGGTGTGCACCCTTGGTCTCCTTGTGTTGTGTAGCGCAACGCTTGGGTTCATGACATGGCTTAACCGCTTCTCGTTGATTCATTAACTTTGGCGATTGTATTAGGCATTAACAAGTCAATCTTTTGTTGCAACAACAACCGTATTTGCAACAATTGGTATCAACCTTGGGTCATGGGTTCAAACTGCTTGCTTGCACTGTGGGGGATTGTTGCAAGGTGTGCGCCCTTGGTCTCCTTGTGTTGTGCAACACAACACTTAGGTTCATGACATGGCTTAACCACCTCCCGTGGATTCATTAACTCTAGCGGTTGTATCAAGCATTGACAGGTTGATCTTTTGGTGCAATGGCAACCATCTTTGCAATAGGTTGTAGAATCCACTCTTAGGGTTTCTACAATTTTTACACCTCTAGAATTTTTTTTTGCTTCTCTCTACTTGCATTGAACTTGGTGTCAACTTTGATTTGGCTAAACTCCATGTGACTAATTGTTTTCCTATTTTGGTGACTGCAAAATCTCTTGGGCACTATTTTATTAATGGAGAGAAGGTTGGTGCTTTGAGTTTGAGTCACTAGTGGTCTTATGTGACCATAGCTATCTCAAGGGTTCTCACCTACCCTTTGCTCGAAGACAAAATACAACTCCTTCCCTTTTCACAATCCTCTCATATGGTGGTTTGTGAATATGACATGATTGAAAATGATCACTGTTATCTTTTATGGGGCTTGGTCTATAGATTCAATATTTTGTGGCCTTCCCTTCCCAACCTACACAATTGGGATTTGGAATTATAGAATCCCTTCATTGATGATAATATTAAGCTTTTCCCTTGTTCTAGGGGTTCTTCATAATTGACTTTTGATTCTTCAAAGGAAAGAGAATTGGTTCTTAACAATATGTTATAGATATGGGGAGAGCACTCTCTCTCAGTCAAGCCTTGGTATATCCTCTTCGACTCCCTATCTAATCCTCTCAATATTTGACCAATTTGGATTCAACTTCTAAATCTTTCTCTTTGGACTTCTATGAAAATTCCTATTATAAGGTCATTGGCGATGCTATTGGTAATTTTTGAAGGTTGACTTTACTACTTCCTACATGGGTTTCTCAATGTTTTCGCGTATTTTGCTGGACATAGATATTTTCAAGGCTCTTTACATATATATTATTTTGATGGTGAGGGATAGGCCTTGGTCTCAACCACTTAATTATGAGGGTTTTCAAGGCTATTTTAATGTTTTCTTATATTCTGTTGGACATAGATATTTTCAAGGCTCTTTACATATATATTATTTTGATGGTGAGGGATAGGCCTTGGTCTCAACCACTTAATTATGAGGGTCTCCCCTTTAGATGTAGACAATGTTTTTCCACAAACCACCTAGCTTTTGATTGTTCACTCTCTCAACACAAGTGGTTGCTATGTGGTGGAGGAATGCTCATGGAGATCACTTGACTATAAGGGTGAAAATTCATAGTTATGACACAATTTAGACCAACATATCAACATAAATGATGTAGCATTTATAACTGAAATTTAATTTTGGTCAAACGTATGATCTGTGGATTCATTCTAGCTAAATTAGATCTAGGCCACAACTTTTCATATTGGATTTTTTGCATTAAATACATATATAACATAACTTTGGTTTGTACAAAAAACTTGATGTTCTCACAACTCTTACTCATGCACATAAAATTCTTAAAAAATCTAAAAATATCATTTTTTATGAGTGCAGTTCTTAAATATATACATTTAAAAAAAGTTTAATTATTATTTATATTTTATTTTTAACTTTCTACTAAAAGTAGGTCATTAGCACCAACATATAAGGTTGATTGTTTTGTCAAGAAAAAAACTAAAGTTTATTAAAATAAAAATTAAAAAAATATGATGCACTAAAGAAGAGATTCTATGTTGAGATGGTGTAATTTTTCTATTTTGGACAAATAGTTAAGACAATGTGACTTGCCATCAAAATAGTTGTGTTTTTTAGTACACACAAAGTTTAAGATTTATTTAAAGATACATTTATCAAAATAAGAAAAACATAATCTATGCACTAAATTTTTAAGTTATAAATACAAAAAAAATGAAAGATCTTTTTTTACTATATAAAATTTACTTAACCTCATTTTTCAACATTTTATCAACTACTAAATCATAGTGTCAATTTTTTTTTGTTAAAAATAAAAATTTAAAATACACTAAAAATACACATTTCATTAGTTCACATCATTTCATAATTCAAAACACATGTCACTTTCTAGTGATTCAAGATAAAAAGTTAGATTAGTTTTGGCCATTCTTTTATAAAAGTGTGACAAATCTTTGAACTTCCATCTATAAATGCTTTTGACTCTTTGATAGTTGGCTCCTCTTAGGATGTTGGGTCTTTTCTTCCCATTCCCCCTATGAAAAATCATTACCGATGTTCACAAGAGGGTTTCTCGTGTAGATGGTGTGACTTTGGAGAGTCTCGCTCTTTTGGATCCTTCAACTTCTATTTGTGAGTTCCACTCACTATTTGATTTGGCTACTCAGTGTCTCATTTTCATCTACTCTTGAGGTGGTTGATCGACACTTAGCAATATTGGCTTGTAGTGCCCCTCCTATTTTCATCGTGTTAATGTGAGATTGGTGTTTTAGCTTCATTGTTTCCTTGTGATTATTATGGTGAATATTTTATGGCTCTGATTCCAAATGTAATGCCTTGAGCTAACAAGTTCAAAAAAAAATTGATGGAATAATTTTTTTTTGAAACAAGGATAACAACACCAATAATGCAACAATGACATGTAGCACTTGCACGATAACTTGCACACATGTGTCATAATGGCATAATGCTATAGACAACAAGGAACTTCACCATTGCATAAGTAAGGTGGCAATAGCGGAAGACTAACCACTCATGGGATAAATCCACATATGGAAGGGGTAGAGAGAGGACAACACCTACACGAGGATCATTTACTAGACCACAATCGTGTTCTGTTGCAACAACACACCAGGATAGGATGAGGGATTCCTTAACCTTGAATCCACATTCAATCAATCTAACCAATCTAAACACAAAGAAAAACCCTCACAAGAGGTTTCCTAACAAAGAGACACAACAAACCACAAATTGGATGACAACAAGTCACTTCCAAACAACTTCACGCTTCCCAAGACATCCCATCATAAAGCGACATCAACCAAGGCAAGAAAATTATCCACAATGCTCCATGACATATAAGGGTTGTTGAGGACACTCACAAGATGATCCACGGAGGATTATAACCTTTACAAGACCTCACAAGGCTATAAGAATATTCTCCCCAACCCTAGGTTTAACAATCAAGCCATATCGAGAGGTTGCATGTAAAACGATGCACGAGATGACATAAGTCCTCAATGATGACACTTGAGAAGTAGGTCAAAACATTAATATGACTTTAAGACTATGGTGAAAAAATTTCATTCACAAAGTTTTCCCAAAAAAAGTCCCAAAAAAACAAGGAAAGCTTAAGTTTAGAGAGAATTTTTTTGACTAGGTTTAAAGGTTTTCAATGACCAAAACGACCGAAACAAATATATGAAAAGGAATAAAAAATATTTGAAAAGTTAAAAGGGATTAGAAAACCCTCATCCAACAATGGACAAGAGCATTCATTCTCTAGTTTTTGTATGGGGACGAGGTCGCCCCTACACAGGACCAGATTGCCCTAATAGCCTTACAGATTTTTTTACTTTTAAGCTTTCAAACCAAGGGTTGGGGAGATGATTCTTCTAGTCTTGTGAGGTCTTGTGAAGGTTATAAGATTTTTTGGATCATATTGTGAGTGTACTCAACAACCCCCATAGGTCATGGGGTGTTGTGGAGAAGTTTCTTCCCTTGGGTGATGTCGCTTTACAACATAATTTCTTGGGAAGCGTGAAGTTGTCTGGAAGTGACTCGTCATTCCAATTTGCGGTGTGTTGTGTGTCTTAGTTAGGAAACCTCTTGTGAAGGTTTTCCTTTGTGTTTAGATTAGTTAGTGTGTTTTTATGTGGATTGAAGGTTGAGGAATCCCTCATCCTATCCTAGTGTGTTGTTGCGAGAGAACACGACTGTGGCCTAGTAAATGATCATCGTGTAGGTGTTGTGCTCTCTCTCCCTCCCTTTTGTATGTTCATCATGGTGGATTTATCCCTTGAGTGATTAGTCTTCCGCTATTTACACCTTGCTTATGCAATGGTGAAGTGCCTTGTTGTCTCTAGCATTGTGTCATTGTGTCACATGTGTGCAAGTTATCGTGCAAGGGCAACATGCCATTGTTGCATTATCGGTGTTGTTATCCTTTTTTTTTTTTTAAGTTTCATCAGGTTGTATTTTGAGCTTTTCAACTCATGGCATTACATTTGGTATCAAATCCCATGTTGCAGCATTAGGATATCTAGTTCATGATCTTTCCCATGTGGTTATTGCCTATTGGTGCTTGGTGCATGGTAGCTCAAGTGCTTGTTTCGGTGAGTCAGTGTTTGGTTCCTTGCATAGGTGCCTTGGGTGGTATTTCTGAGGGCTCAGTGTGAACCAACTTGTGCAATGTGTTTAAGGAGGAAGAGTGCCTCCTAAAACCTAATGCATGTGACATGGATGGGAAGATACCCCTAGTTGAGAGTCTCATGAGTGGGAAATGATCACTCTCTAGTACATTGCTTGTTGTGTGAGAGTTTTGGTTGGGTCTTTTCGTGTGTGAGTGTATTGTTAGTAGCCGGTGTTGTTTCTATTTTTCCCCTAGAGTGATATGTTTGAGAGATTCTTTCTTGTGAGGGTTAGTTAGACCCTTGAGTTTCTGAGAAGTTCTTTCATGTGTGGATGCCATCTTGATGTCTCGATTATGTTAGGTGTGAATGTGTAGTGACTCTTCAGTGGTCTTGTTTATGCTTATGTGTATTCTTTGTATGTGTGTATATGGATGCATTTGATTGAAATTGAGTGTTAAATCTTTGGCTCATGATATTTAGCATTGTAAAATGTCTTATGTGGCTGGTGCATTGAAAGTGAATGTGGTGTATGTCATATACCTAATTGGTGAAAATGTGATCTTATAGTGATGTTTCCTATGGTGCATGGTGCATTATATTCCTATGGGAATATCATCATATGTGTGAAATGATTATGTTAGTGCATGAATCAAAGGTTGCATTGTCATAATAGAATATTTGGGTCAACGACTTATGTCCCCAAATCATGTTGTCCCTAGGATTCTTGTGAGAACCTAGATGGGTAACCAACATTGTTTTCCCTCATGCATGGGGTGAATGTTTAATTGTCAAATGAAATTATGCTTATTAGGAGCATTGTGTTTATTTTCTTAGAGCCTCAATTGTGACGTGTCATGTGAATGACGTGGATATCATTTTTTATAGCATGTGGTAGTGATGCTTGATGTGAGTAATGTGTGTGCCATTGCATTGTAATTGTAATTTTCTTGTGGAAGTGGTGTTTGCGTGAATCTCTACACTTGTGTGGATAGAATTTGTGGATGTCATAGTGAACCCTACATATGCCTTCTTGCATCATAATGTGGTCATGTCTTGACTAAGTTCATTTACTTAATGTGGGTTTTGTTGACATAGTTAATTGAATCTAATAAATTGTGTATGAAATGTGTTTGAGAATACTTTCTCTAACACACTTTAGATGTTTTACTCCCAAGGTGTTGTGTAGCCCTTACCCCCTCATGTGTGGCTACCATTAGTCACTTAGTTCATCTAATGTCCCCTCAGTTAGCGTCAGGTGACCAAGGGTCAACTCATCACTTGACCCTCGTGAGCTAGCAGTTGTGTTTAGAGGGTCCATTTGGACTGTTTCCCCAATATTTGGGACATTACACATGGCAGTGATTTCTGTGGGTACAGGTTCTAGCATCTGCTTTGTTCACTGGCTTAGTTTTTGGACACTTACTATTTATAGTAAGTGATATTTATGGTCATACTATTTTTAGTAGGGCACCTGGACTCCTGACTTTGGCAGTGACATGAGTGGCATGATTAATCATGGTATATATTATAAGTTTTTAATAAAGGGAAGATGTATTAATGACATTTTAATAATAATAAGTCATATTATAAAGTTATTTATTAACTTTATAAAAAGGGGGCCACTTAAAGTACATGAAGCAATTACCCTTCTTTAAGTGATTATAATATTATTTAATTGAAGCCAAAGTCTAACTTCAACATGAAAGTGGAGTTATAACATTTTAAATGATTAGAAAAGCAAAAAGGGACAAAATTGAACTTTTAGTGGAGATATATAAACTCCACTTGCAAAATCGACTTCTCATTGTGAAGACTTGATTTTGCATTTGGCTGAGAAACAACACCTGAAGTTGGGGTTTCAGATTGTGGACACCATTGGAGAACAAAGAAATCTTCAGTGGAGAGCTAATTTGAGGTGGTGAAAGATCCACCAAATTTTGGCATAAGAGAGGCTACATTCAGGAGTTTCGGTGAACATTTCATGTGATTTTCAAAGGTTTTCATCTCAAATTTCTAGTCTAATCTTCTACTGCAAACAACAATCATCTTTCATCTTGTGGAGGCCACAAAAGAAAAATCTATCAAGAGCATTAATGCTGATAGGCCGTACAACTTGGGGAAGAAGACATCTTTCATTGGAGACAAATCACCCTTCATTTGAAGTTGTTTCATCTTGCTTTAGGGACAATTGAGTTGGTGTTTCATTGTGCAAGCATAAGATATTGGGAAAAGGGTTTATACAGCTGCAACAACAATTTGATCAAAGTAATCAAGGGTGTACCTCCAGGTTCTTTCATAATTTTTGTATATATTGCTTGCATGTCAAAGAAAAATATTCTTATGAAACTAAAAGGTTATTAGAGTTGAATGAAGAAATAAAATATTGTTATTTTGCATCTACATGTTAATCTATATTAGTTGTTCAAGTTTTGTTTATATCAACATTATCTCTTTTCAAAGCATTGCATCACAAACAAAAAAAACACAAAAAGAAAAAACACACAAAAACAAACAAAAAACATCAAATCAAAAATTTACATCAGCAAAGTGAGATAAATCAAAGGGTTACAGTTCATGTAATCATGTTTCCAAAGTTTTATGCTTCATTTTGGTTATTGATGAACTCTCTAATTGTTGATTACAAATAGGTATTGAATTTTTAATATTCTTATGAGTGGTCTAGTCACCAAATTTTGACTCCCATATATTTTGTGGCCCTTGGTCACACTTTATTTATTATTTCATTGTGCACATTTTTATGATTCAATGCTAGAATTGATAATTCTCCCTCTTGGGTTTGATTTTATCTTTGTGGTGGCTATTCTAAATGTTTGAGATTGTTGGTCCTATTCTGTGTTATGTTTTGTTCCCTACCATGTTCATTATGAACCCTTGATAGAATGTACAAGGAAGTAGATGGAAAAGAATATGCTATATCATGGTGTTTCTATTAAATAGAAACATATTGCATCAAATTTCTTGTTCATGATGAAATGAAAGTTGATGTTATGTGGTGTTTAGAAATTTTGTGAAATATGTGTGCATATGGATGTCTAGCTTTGAGTTCCTTTGATGTATCTAAATGTCCTTGTGCTTGGAATTGAGTAAATTGTATTCAAATATATGTATGTGAGTGTTTATGGAATTACATGATCTCTGAGTGAGTTTAAAGTAGATGGTTGGGTGTGATTTAGTCCACCAACTCTAAGTGTTCCAACACATATTATTATGTTATTTTATTATATTATATATGTCTACCCTTGTTAAGTTTCCATTTGAGGTTGTCCAAATGGGTTTTTAGGAGTTTCTCCTTGGTTGTTTAGTGGTGTTCCTAGCTTAAGCCTAGAAGAAGATGCAATTCTAGTATGAGGAATTGGCTATCTTGTGTATTCTCTTGAAGAATACTCAATGTTGAACCTTTTAGTGGTTATTGGTTATCTTTTTTATTGTGATTTCATGATCTTTTTGGGTTGTTTAACCCTTAGTTGGGTCATAGTTGAGCATCGCTATAGTGAAGATCTCATATTTGCTTCTATGTTTAGTGGTTAGTTGCTTGCTCTGTGGGTTTTTGTGAGTGTTCTTATGCCTTTTAGAGGTAGTTCCTAGATGGATTTTCTCTAATAACCCCTATGTTGTTGGGTGCTGTCATAATAGTGGTTTACAATTCCTGAGAGGAACTAATTTTAGCTGAAATCACATATTTTTAGAAAATATAATGATTTAAGCCTTAAAAAGTTCCATTTTAAGGATTCCAATTGAAGAGGATTTGATCAAATCACCTTAGATCAAACCCCCTTGGATAGAACCTGCTAGTTTTAAACCATACCTATAAATGCGTCTCCTTTACACCTATCAAAATGCTGATAAAAAATCACTTTTGATTTAGCTTTTGGGGGATCAAATGAATTCATTTAAAATTTATTTCAAATGATTATGGTATTCCTCAGAACAAGCTATCCAATGAATATAATTTTAATATGTTTTGGTTTTGTTATGTATTTGTTTTTTAAGTTTTATTAAACATAGGTTTTTCATCGAAAATGAATTTCATTGTTCTTCACATGTGGAAAAATAGAAGATTATCAAAAAAAAAAATTGAAAAATATGAGTGCACCAGATATTGAAGTCCTTGATCCAACAAAAAAATAAAATAAAATTTTGACATATACAAAAAATTACTGCTATACCGGTGGTTCTAAATTGTAATTCGCTTGACTTTGAAACTTGATTAAGGAAAAAATATTCAATAAAAACTATCTAACCAAGTGGAAGCACTAGATATCAGAGTTACAAATCTAAATTTGAAAGAATTGGAATTTTATCCTTCATGGAAAAAAATTATGCATTAAGGCCACTTTTAAAAATGTTGTTTTCTGAAAAAAATCAATTTTCGTGGGAGATGGAAAAAGAAGTGCAATTTGATTCCAAAAATTTTGAAAAAATATTTTTAGAATCTAAATTTTTTTTGATGAGACTCTAGTTTGCACCATCTTCAAATTCCTCACAGTTTAGCCGCTATAGGTGCCCGAATGTGAAGATTATGTTAAAAATAATAATTTCAAGGTCCGTTTAAAAATTGTAAACCACTATTATGGGATCACCCCTGTTCTAGTTTCACATGGAGAAGCTAGTGTGTTTGGTAAATCCTTGCTTTTTCTGAGTGGTACTCGAGGGGGAACCTCATGTTGAGTGCCATAGTTGGAGGTGAGGCATGATCTTGGAGAGCATGGTGGTGAGGTAATGTTGCCTCAAACCTTGTGTTTTGTTGGACCCAATAGTTGGTCTTTGACATCAGTTGCAGTGAGAGCTGATGAAGGTAGTATGACGATCTCTAAGGTGGTTGTGCACTTAGTGGAGGGTAGTCACTTAGCTTTTACACCCCTAGAGTTGTGTGTTGTGTGTTTTATGCCTATAGTTGGTGAGAGTCTAGAGGATTGTGCTATGAGTATGATGTGTTTGAAGGATCATGTACTAGGTGCACCTATCCTTGCTTGTGCAGGCTTCTAGGAGTAAGCCTAATTTTAGTAGGGGAGGATGTAGTGCCCCTCCTATTTTCATCTTGTTAATGTGAGATTAGTTTTATAGCTTCACCATTTCCTCATGATTATTATGGTGAATATTTATGGCTCTAATACCAAATATAATGCCATGAGCTTGTTATCTTAGGGCATTACATGGCTAGACATTCCTTTTTTTCTTCTGTTGCGCCTATGGATGAGCCCTCTAAGTCATAAGAAAGGTCTTCCCAAATCTATATCTCAATTTCACATTGGAGTGAAGTGTGTGAGAGTGAATAGGGTAGGGTCTAACATTGTTTAGGTGGGATCCCTAGGTACTCCTGTCTTGATTGATAAGACCATTCTCCTAGGTCTAAGATATTGATTGATAACATGTTTTGGAAAATTTTCAAAGGCATAAGAAAGGTATTCCCAAATCTATATCTAAATTGCACACTGGAGTGAAGTATGTGAGATTGAATAGGGTAGGGTCTAACATTGTTTAGGTTGGATCCTTAGGTACTCTTTTCTTTAGAAACTTGGTTGTTGTCGTATTAGTTCTCATTTGGCAGGTAATTTACAATTATGTTTCCTCCCATTTGTTTTTGTTGTGTATGTTTTTAGTTGTTCTATTTGATGTACAAGTTTTATGTTCTCTTCAAATCCATTTTACCTAATCAAGAATAGGGATTAGGTCAACAAAACTTATGGTTAAATAAAAATAAGTATGTTGATACTCTATTGCAACATTTTGCCATGTATTATTAGAAACCCATTAGTATTCCCTTTATGATTGACAGTAGCTATCTTTGGACAATGTCATTAAATTAATGATGATCTTGAAAGATGCATAAATTTTTGTATGTCAATATAATGAGAAGTCTTATGTATTGCATGTTTTGTACAAGATTTGATATTGCCTAAACAATAGGAGTTCTAGGTAGGTTTATGTTGAAACCTAGTAACATTAGACTTATGTTAAAATTATTTTTAGATATTTACAAGAAACATCTAACCATTGTATTTGTTATCATGGTACTAATCATGTGAGCATACTGGTTGATTTATAGAGCTTTGTTGACTCTTATTGTGCTAGTGATCTAGATTATAGGAGGTCCACAATAGTTATGTCTTTACTTTGTTTGGAGGATCAATTAATTGGATGAACAAATGAAAAATTGTAGTCATGTTGTCTACTATAGAAGTAGAGTACATGGATATGACACATGCTTATAAGGAGGTAATATGGTTAGAAATATTGTGTTTAGATTTTGGTTTTTAGTGTAAACATGTGAGAATTGAATGTGATGGTCAAGGTGCCATCTATTTGGATACAAATTTGATTTATTATGTCCACATGAATCACATTGATGTTTAGTATCACTTTGTTCATGAAGTAGTTAAGGGTGATAGTCATGTTATAGAAAATAAACACCTCAAAGAATGTTGCATATTATCTTAATAAGTAGCACAAATAAGTTTGATTGGTGCAAAGAGGCCATGGGTCTCTCATCTTTGAGAGATTGATTGGTTATGTTTCCTAACTATATCATTGCAATACAAATGTTAAGTAGGAGAATGTTGGAATTAGATGCCATCCACCTTACAAATCTTAGACAAGTTATAATAGTTTTATTTAACATTATTAATACATATTTTTTATGTCTCCAAGGAAAATGGAAAGGGTAGACTTAGACACTCCTTTATATAGTACATAAATTAAATATTAAATGCTTATCCTCTACAAAGAATTGTAGTGGAATTTAAGTCGAGAGCTACTTTTGGATATATATTAAAAATTGAGTAAAAATTAGGATGCATAAGAAGCTATAAGAGAATCCTCTATAGGTGGATCTTATTATAAATTTTAAATATTCCCATGGAGCACCTAATATTGGGATATTGGTCAATTTGATCATTATGACATAATCTACAACATTTGTAATGCAAGAGGTGGATGTAAGGTGACTAAATAGAGTTACTTACTATTCAAGGTATGTTGACCATTTTCGCGAGATGTGACATATCCCATGAGGATTCAAATGCCTAGCTTTGAGTGTTTGATATTGGCCACTTATTTGGAATACCATTTATGGCATCTTATATCCATCTCTTCTTTATATTGGTTTCCTGAGATGGTAGTAGGATCAAGTTGTTTTACAATGCATTCAAGCATCATTATGCTGCCAAAGTTTAGAGGGATAAGATGATGCTTTATAACTTATTTAATTATTATTATAGGCTTGGGTCTTCTTTGGGTGTGGAATTTTTTCTCAAAATGTTTTCTCCACATAAATTTGTGTTATGCATGAGCATGTGAAACTACTATAGGACATGAAATTAAAAAAATAAAGATTTAAAAATGATTATTATAATTCAACACACAAACCTTTGCTAGAGCATTTTAGATAAGCTTTCAATTACAATGTATGCCTATTGTTCATCTAGACAACATCTACCTACTCAAACTAGAATCATGATCGATGAAAATGAAGGATTCAATCTTGATTTATAGAATTTTTAGGATATGGATGGGTATAGGTGGACTGGATGAGGATAAGACGACTATTATAAGTTAATTAGCTAATTTAATGATTTAATAAATTCATTTATTTGTTTTCTCAAACAATTAACTAATTTGATTTTGTTTTTTCTATTTTTGGTAATGCATTAACTATTTTAATCAATTAGTTAATTGATTAGATTTATTTTGTTTGATTTATTGTGACTTATTAAATTAATTGTGGATAATAGATTTAAAAATTAATTAATTTATTATTTTGGAGGAAAATGAATTATTTAAATTAATTAAATAATAAAGATTACTTATTCAATTTAATCACAATAAAGTGGATTAATGATTATTTTATGCATTAATTATTTTAATGAATGGATGTTGTTAGGCATTGAGATGGAGGTGATGGTATGAAACTAGCATTAGTGAGATTTTAGTGTCTACATTATGGTTTGCATCTATTGTATGGTTGATTTCCATTTCCATTTATGATATCATTTGCTATTGAATTTGGTTGCATTGAGATCAACATATTTTATTGTACAATTACACTCTATTTTAGCACCTTAAACATATGAATTAAATTAGTGAAGGATAAAGTAATTGGTCATTGCACCAAAACTTTATTCCAATTGCATCTTTAGGATGCATAATTAATTCTTCCTTACTAAGAGTAAAATGATGAGATAATTATATTGAATTATCATGATTAATAGATGTAGTAATCCAATCTCAAACTTTATTACTCTTTCTCAATGTTGTAGTATTCCTTTTTAGGCAAGGATAAAATTAACGGATTTCCTTGATATTGGTTTTTTCCTTCTTAAAAAAAGATTATTTCCACCATTTTAATTGGTAGGATTTTTTAGCTTTGATTTAAAGAAATATAAAATAATCAAATGCCATTTAACAAAACAATAAATGATTTTTTTTATGTTTATATCTATCCATAGTGTGTTCAACTTGCTATTAGAATTGTGAAAAAACAAAAAAAAATGAGCCATGGGATCAAACAACAAACAAATACACCTTCCATGCAAGAGATCTACAAACAATATATGCAATATTCCTCAACAAGATAAAGCTACAAAATGAACCTCAAGAATCTTCAAGGAAAACAAAAGTCCTCAAAGGTTGAGAGTTTGAGAGTAAATCTCCAAAGTGATAATACAATGAGGGTTGAGTGCTATGTAGGAGGAAAACCCTAAAAGCATAAAAGCACTCCTAAGTTTAGCTTAAGTGCATGAGAATAAATTATACTAATAATTAATTAAAGAGTAATTAATTATCAGCTAATGCGTGATTAGTCTAACACCTCCCCTTAATATGAACTTAGGGAGTAGCTAAAAACCCTAAAAAGGAGAATGCATTAGAGGTCCTGACAAACAAGGCCTGGTGAGGTACCCATGTACAAACAAAAGATCTTTCAAAATTGGAGAAAAGGAGAAAACCACAGTGGGAGAGAACACCTCTCCAAAAGAGAGAAAGGTGAATGAAGGACTGAAAAATCCTCCAAATCAAGGTGTGAAGGCCTAAGAAACCTCCAACAAAACAATGTCCTGAAAAGAGAGAACATGTAGAACATCATTGAAGCACGAAGAAGTTGTAGAATGCTATCGAAATATGACTGATATGGTGCTGAAATGAAGAACATCCTCTTAAACAAATGATGATATGGATCAAGATAACAAGAATCTACATGAGTTCCCTCAACGACACTACTTGAATCAAATGGCAAACAAAGGCAAAACATCTGGAAATTGAAGATACAAATATCAGGATCAAGGAGATTATAATCTGCATGAGTGCCCCCAACGATACTACTCGAATCAGATGGAACACAAAGGAAAACATTTGGAAATCAAAGATATAGGTGGTGCATGAATCTACATGAGTGACCCCAACGACACTACTCAACATGCAAGTCAAAAATGTAGGTACCAAATAAGTCTGAAGAACACTAATCACGAGAGACAATAATCTTCACGAGTGTCCCCAATGACACTACTCGATTTAGATGGAAAACAAAGGAAAACATATAGAACTCGAAGATACAAACAGAACATGAATTTGTATGAGTGCCCAAAAATGACACTACTCAACATGCAAGATTCAAGTTGAAAATACAGGTACCCAGTAGTCTCTGATCAACTGAAAATGGAAGGTCACCTCCAAAAACAAGAATGCAAGAGTGTCAATATGGTAAATTATCCATTTCACTAAAATGCATGTAACCAGTCGTTGATGTACTTTACATCTAAAATTACATAGGAACAAGAACTAGATACGTACATCACTCAAAACCACAAAACCAAGGAAGCATTAACACCAATAGTAGAAACCTCCCATAATGCTAACAAGGGAGAGTCATGATAGGTACACTAAAACTGTGTGAAATTAAGAAGTGCATATAGGAGAAACAACCTACAAATAAAAGGGTGTGCAAACTAAGGCACACACTGAGGAGGCAAGAATCATTGGGATTCACTGTTGTCGTGGAAGGGACACTCACTTGACAAAGGTGTGATGGAAAACAAAAGGCAAACATCAACCCCCCATGGCACTATATATCATAGTGTGAATACAAAAGGCACAATAGGATGTGCAAAATCCCCAAAAATTATACACTAGAATGGCACTTTATCTCAGTGCAACTACAAAAGAGAAATGCATACAGTGGATGTCTACAATGCCCAAATAAGATAGAATACTATAAATACATATAGAACAGCCAAAAATGAGTCATCCAACACAAACATCAAGTTCTTAGGAGCTAAAACGACCAAGTAATTCACCGGAGTGTTAAAACACAAAGAATTGAATAAAATGTACTTGGAGAGAAATCTAGAAAAATTGCATAGACGAGTATGAAGAGCTCTAAAAGATAGTTCCAACGCTACTAGAATCACAAAAAATGGAGACACTGGTCAAAAGTTACAAGCTCGGGACTGAAAACATCACTTCTAACTTCAACAGATTATAGAATGCACCAACAACAAAAAAACTAAGAAAAAAACTAGCACCATTGGATAGTTCTCGAAACCAGTTTTCCAATAATATCAAAACTAGCTTTTCAATGATATCTTGTTTTCCCAATTTCAATACTCGAGTGAAAAGTTATGCCCATTTTCTCGATTCTGCCTATGATGCAAGAAAAGCAATTTTTTTTAGCCCCCCAAGGGCTGGGCATTGGTTGCCCATATGACCCTGGGGTGGTGGATTTTTTTTTTGTTTTTCATTTTTTTAGAAAAAAAGCAAAAACAACAAAGAAGATTTCAAATTTGTTCTTGTAACCCTAGTTGAAGAAAAAACCTCATAAATTGAGAAGGGTTTCGATGAATCCACTCTCTGATACCATGTTAGAATTGTGAAAAACCACAAAAGCATAAGCTATAGGATCAAACAACGAACAAATACACCTTCCATGCAAGAGATCTGCAAAAAATATATGAAATATTCCTCAACAAGAAAAAGCTACAAAATGAACCTCAAGAATCTTCAAGGAAAACACAAGTCCTTAAAGGTTGAGAGTTTGATAGTAAATCTCTAGAGTGGTAATACAATGAGGGTTGAGTTCTATATAGGAGCAAAACCCTAAAAGTATAAAATCACTCCTACGTTTAACTTAAGTGCATGAGAATAAATTAGACTATTAATTAATTAAAGAGTAATTAATTATCAAATCTAACATTTGGCTACCAATAGATCATAATCAAAGCATTGGAATAGGGTATGAACATCCATCAAATCATATATGATAAAGGAATTTAGTTAGGTGTCGTAGTTGACACTACCCTAATAGACATAAATGCAAAATGGGGAGGCACGCACAAGGCTCAAATGAGTATCAAAAATGTGTAGAAGTGCATTTTTGGACCTCTCTTTTTGTCATTGTCCCAATACGTATAAACTAAATCAAGGAGTAAGATTGTGTTTAGTTTTAGTTTGAAGCCATATTATTTTTTATTAAGGTAAGTAGGGATTTTGAAAGGGCCTAGACCCGTGTACAAAAAGTTAGAAAAGATAGACATTAAGAACAAAAGTGTTGAAGTTAGGAAAAATCAACTCCACAACTCCCAAGGAACACCTGCAATCAAACACCTATCATAGAAAGAGAGAATAACAAAGATATGGAGACCAAGAGCTATTGATCCAAAAAGCATTAACCATTATGAATGTGCATCTTAATGATTATATAATAAATAATCTTTATAAAAGGATAATTAACCTAGAAGCCCTAGGTGATAGTAAAGCAAGATCATGACATGTGTCCTCATCCTATTACATGAGAAATAAACAAAAAGACCTAAGATTAAGTAATTAGAGGAAAAGGAACCTAATAATTAAATAAATAAATAATTAGGAAATATCTTTTACTCTAACACCCCCTTAAGTGAAACTTAGGGAGAAACTCAAAACTCAAAAGATGAATGCATGATGGGTCCCAAAAAACAAGGCCTGGTGAGGTACCCATGTACAAACAATCAAATCTCTTGCAACCAAAGAAAAGGAGAAAAACCCAATGTGATAAAACTCCTCTCCAAAAGAAAGGTGAATGAAGGATTAAAAAAACCTCCAAACCAAGGTTGTCCCAAAAGAGTAGGAACAAAGGATGAACATCAGAAACACCACTAAAGCTTGGAGAAAGCTGCAAACACTCTCAAAGAATGACTGCTATAGCGCTGAAAGAAGAACATCCTCTGAAAAAAATGATGATTAGGATCAAGAAGATAAGAATTTGCATGAGTGCCCCCTACGACACTACTCAAATCAGATGGAAATTAGGAAAAATATCTGGATCTCGAAGATACAGATGGCACAGGTACTAATAGTTTGAAGAATTGATCAAGTAAAAATGGAAGGTCACCTCTAGAAATAGGAAAGCAAGAGTGTCCATATGGTAAATGCTCCATCTTGCGAAATGCATGGGTAACCAACCACTGATGTGCACTGCATCTGCCTAGTACATAGGAACAAATACTAGATACATAGCTCACTTCAATGTGAAACCAATGAAGCATTAGCATCAACAGTAGAAACCCCCCCATAATGTTGACAAGGGAGAGCCATGATAGATACACTAAAATAGTGTGCCAAAAGAAGCACGTGAAGAAGAATCAAGAACATTTGAATGTGCAAACATGAAAGTACCAAAAAATATAAAGGGTGTGCAAACGAAGGTACACATGCATGAGGCAAGAATCAATGTGATTCGTTGTTGTTGTGGAAGGGACATTCACTTGACAAAGGTGTGGTGGAAAAATAAAGGAAAACATCAACCCCCCATGACACTTTATTTCATATTGCAAGTACAATGAGACACAAAATGATGTGTAAGATCCCAATAATATATGTACAATGCCGAGGCACTTTATTTCATTGTGTTTAAATAAGAGAAATGCTTACAATGGAAGCTCACAATCTCCAAAAAATGTCACATGCTAAAACTATAATTCTCTAATAGAAAATAAGGATACTAATAGCATCATGATGAAGTATAGGAAAAATCATGCACCCAAAAAGGAGTCTGGATGTAGAAGATATGGCCCGTCGAAGTCCCCAAAATGAGAATTGCATAGCAACAACACTAAGAAAACTCATTTTTGGAAAAAAACTAGAAGCCAAAATTGAAAACCATCTGCATCACTGTGAAGAAAAAAATTCTACCCCATTTCAAAATAAATTGTATTAGAAAATACCATCGTATGGTCAAGATATGACCTCTGGAGGATGGAGCACAAAATAGAAAAGCCCACCAAAAAGGGACTGGGCTAGGAAAAAATTCACAACCGCCAATTTTTTGTGCAACATTGCTTTCATTTATGTCTTATGCTTCATCCTCTTCTTCCACTTCAACATCTTCACAATTAGGGTGGGCCACCATGACACATGGAATAGACAAGATGAAAGGACATGTACTCTTTGCATCCACCAATCCACAACCCAATCGATGGATTCTTGATTTAGGAGCCCCACGTCACATGGCTTCATCTTCGAGTATGTTCTCTTCATTTGAGAAAGTTGCACATGTCCACACATATTGATGGGGAACAACACTTATATGAGTGTTAGTGGAAAAGGATATATAGATATTATATGATGGAATATTTCATGATGCACTATGTGTTCCTTCATTATCCTCTAATATCCTTTCCATATATCATTTTTCTCTAGATGAGCTTTCACATTGACTAGTTTATAGTCTTTTGCATCTAAAGTGAATTGGATATCTAAGGAAAATTTTAGTCACTTGAACTTATGTGTACTTCTATCATCCACCTTGATTCATAAGACTTGTGTTTATCTTCCACCTCCTCCACCTCCTACATTTTAAGATATCAACTCAGTTCAACAAAATATTTTTAATATTTTAGTTTCAATTTTGTGGAATGACTTCTTACTAGACATTGTAGTGTTATTTTTTGAGTCACACATTGTAGATATTAGGGACATGTTTGAGGATATTCACTTATTCATTGATGATAGCTACAACCAACCCATCATCATTTCATCATTTTATTTGGAGGTTGTTCTATAGGTATCTTCACAATTATTTGGATTCGCTTCACTTGATTTGGCTTCTTTTGATTCAAACATGTGGACCCTTGAGAAATTTTTTTAGGAACTCATCTTGAGACCTCTTTTCTTGAGGGAGTTTCTTCTACATTCGCCATTCGATGTGTTTCTTCCTAAGGGGGAATATTTTTTGCCAATTTTGGATCACATTCAACATTATTCTTTGAGCATTCACTTTTGGAAAAGGAGCTACTTGCTTATGGGGGGATTCATCATCTCTTCTTTTCTCTTCTATGGGGGGATCTTGATTGTACTTATGTGATCAAAGCAACACTTGAGAGGACATGTCCTGCATTATTTTTTGATGCAGGAGCATTTGGGTAGACTAGCAATCAACATCAACCAGAAACAAGCTTCAAGTCTGATTTTCAATTTTGGTGTGTTTTGAGGTTCATTTGGCATCTCTCAACTTTGGAAATCTCTTTTTGTGTTCAAATTTGCATAAAATTAGTTTTTGTCAAATCGTCGTTTTAAAGCTCCGCGGGCAGTTTTCAAAAAATATTTCTGAAAAACTCGTAAAGATTGGAGTAGAATTATTTGGTAGAGACATTCATGGAGGTAGCATGTGAAATGTGCAAAAAGAAATTAATTCATATCTTTTTTGGTTTGGGATATTTTAATGCCTGAAATTTGTTAAAAATTGTAAACAATTTATGAAAAGTTTAATATATGATGATTTTGGAGGGCTGGAGAAAAATAATTTTACAGGAGTCCATGGGGTACCATTCCAATCTTGCATGCCAATTTTTATGTGATTTGAAGAACTTTCATTTTTTTTGTTTGTCGGCACCCCATTCGACACTTCCAAAGTACCAATTTGATCAATTTTATCGTGGAAGGGTATTATGAGGGTCATGGAAATTAAATATTGGTTTTTAATCCTTCATTTACTATTTATCTATTGCATAAATAATATGGGGGGCGTTTGGAACAGAAAAGAGAAAAATTCAAGATTTTAGAGCTTTTAAAATGCCCAGAATAGAGAAAAAATACCTTCGGAGTAAAGACAACAGATGGAGGAGTTAATGGAGGCTTAAAACATCTCATTTAATGTTGCATAAACTTATAATATGCATAGCTATGCTTGGGGAGAGTTGGAAACCCACTCTGGAGCAATGATGGATGATTTTCAATGCATTTTTTGAGGGTTTTTCAAGAAAAAAATGGGAAGGAGTTTATGAGGAATGGGAAGGAGAAAGATGCCTCTAAAGAAGTATCATTGGGAGTTTTGTGTTGTAGGGTTGAGCAGCACCAGTGAAGAGAAGATAAGGCACTAGTGTGTGAGAGGTGAAGAGAAAGATAAGAGTCATATGAAGGTTTGAACAACAAAAAAGAGAGCTTGGGGAAGCGAGAAGAAGAACAAGAAGAGCCATGGTTCATTAATTTGTGTGCAGATTTTTGTATGCTCTATGGTGGCATTTCATTTTTCCATTTCATGTAATTGTCATGAGTTGATTTGATGCAATAAAAATTCAGATTTTTTTGTATTTGTTTTTGTATTGTGGGTGTTCTTTGTTGTAGTAGAGTCTACATTGCATAGTGAGTTTTTGTGAGCAGCTAGTTGTTTTCACCAGTGGTATCAGAGCCAGAGGTTCTGAGTGCATAGGAAGAACGCCGAACATGAGACAGTCTATGCCAGGACCTGCGGGTGCAGAATGAAGTTAGAGGATTAAAGTGTGTAGACAGATCACCGACCGTGAGGCAATCTATACTTGAGAGGATGGGATGGGTCATGAGGAGGCCCATAAATTTTTTGTTCTAGAACAATATTGGGAAGAAGTGGAAAATATGAAGCAACATAAAGAGTTTGAAAAGCTCCAGGTTGAAGTGAAAATATTAAAAAAGAAGTTTAAAGAGGAAATGAGAATGTGGGAAGAGAGATATGAAAAGAAGAATGTTCTCTTAGAAGAGGACAACGAAAAGAAGAGCAAAAAGAAAGAGTGTTGCAGCCCTTTGGTAGGGGTTGAATGTAAGAAAGAATATGTGGGGGTAGCCCACACAAGTGAAGAAGATGATAAAGTACAAGTTGCAGAGATAACATGTGAATGGAGTGCATTGTGTGAAGTGGATGAAGAGGGTTTGCAATCAGAAATTGTGAACATGGATGGTCCTAAATTTGACAAGTGGGTTGGTGAGGAAGGGGATGATCTCTTGTTGAAAGAAGAAATGATGATGATATATAGGTTATTTGAGAGGAAAATGTTGGATGAAGTTATCTTCAGTGCAAAGAATGAAGAAGGAGATGCAACAAACATTGGTCCTTTGGAGGACATGACTACATGGGAGAAATTCGAGCAACCTTATGAAGATGCATACATGAAAGGTTTTGAGGATGAAAAAAATGATGTTGGAGCAACAAAGAAGGTAATTTCTGGTTTTAAATTTAAAAATGTTGATTGTTTACCATCTAAGGAAGAGATTGCAGTAGTAGACGATAAAGTTGTAGTTGAAAATGTGTATGCGAATGTTGCATATTTGCATATAGAGGTTGTAGATGATGCTGTAGGAGGTGGATGGTTTGTGGTGGGTTGGATCCCATGAAGAATGAAAAGAGGGAAGAAAAGATGTGGCAAAGGACGATGGTCTATAGTGGATGTGAGTCCATGAGAAGAAGGATCAATATAGTGCACACTTGGTGGAGGAGGACGACAAGAATCTCAGTCGAGTGCTGGAAGAGGTAGAGGAAGAAATTCCTTTTGTCTAAATCAATGATGGAGTTCACTGCAAGTTGTCAACAACCTAAAAGAGTAGTTCTACTACTCCACTCGATTTTGTGAGTTCTACTCACAAAATTTTTCCTACTTGGTGTGTCTGATGCAGGAGCATCTGGGTAGACTAGCAATCAACATCAACCAAAAATAAGCTTCAAGTTTGATTTTCAACTTTGGTGTGTTTTGGGGTTCATTTAACATCTCCTAGCTTTGGAAAACTCTTTTTGTGTTCATATTTGCATAAAATTAGTTTTTGTCAAATCATCGTTTTAAAGCTCTGCGGATAGTTTTCAAAAATTATTTCTGGAAAACTCGTAAGGATTGGAGTAGAATTATTTGGTAGAGACATTCATGGAGGTAGCATATGAAATGTGCAAAAATAATTAAAGTCATCTTTTTTCGTTTGGGATATTTTAATGTCAAAAGTTTGTTAAAAATTGTCAGCAATTTATGAAAAGTTTAATATCTCATGATTTTGGAGGGTTGGAGAAAAATATTTTTGGGTAAACCCACAAAATTGGTTTACAATTCAAGTGAGGAAGGAAAAGTTGCAAAAAATGACCCCATGCATAAAAAAATTGTTTTTGGGGTTCGAATGAACCCTTTAGTTCGAACGGAACTAAAAAAGGGTTCGAATGAACCTTTGGTTCAAGCGAACCAATTAAATGCAAGGTCCCACCATTCCCGCCAAGAAAAACAAAGAAAACATTTTTAAAGAGGGAATTAAATGAATCTCTGGGCCGCCTAAAACCCCTCTTTTTCCCACCTTCTCACCCTATGGCACCTAAAAGTCCTAATTTTGCATTTTGAAGCTCAAAGCTGAGGGGATGAAATGGAGGAGACTTCACAAACCCAACTGGAATCAGGTAGTCCTCAAAACAAGCTATCCAATTACTATAATTTTAATACTTTTTGGATTTATTATATTTTTTTTATAGTTTTATTAAACATAGGTTTTCACCGAAAATCAAGCTCTTTGTTCTGCATATGGAAATAGCAAATTATCAATTTTCTTTAAAAATATGAGTGCACCTATATTGAAGTCCTGATCCAACAAAAAAAAATTTGAATTTTGATACATACAGAAAAATTTATGTTGTATATGGTCTGCCTATGTTTAAATTGTAATTGGTTCGACTTCAAAACTTGATCAAGGAAATAATATTCAATAAAACACTATAAAACCAATTGAAAACACTAGATATTGTAGTTACAAATCTAAATTAAAAAAAATAGAATTTTATCCTTCATGGAGAAAAATGTTATGAGTTATAATAAAGTTGAGCCACTCCTTAAAAATGTTGTTTACTAAAAAAACTAGTTTTCAAGGAGATGGAAAAAAGAAGTGCAACTGACTCCAAAAATTCAAAAAAAATTAGAATCTACAAACAAAATGTGACATCACTAGTTTTCATCATCTTCAAATTCTTCACGGTTTAGCCGGTATAGGTGCTCGAAAGTAAAGATTTAGTTAGAAAAAATTATTTCAGTGTCCAGTGTGGCCAAAAATTGTAAACCAATATTGTGGGATCACCCTTTTGCAGGAGTCCATGGGGTACCATTCCAAGCTTGCATGCTAATTTTCATGTGAATCAGAGAACTTTCATTTTTTTCATTTGTCGGCACCCAATTTGACACTTCCAAAGTACCAATTTGATCAATTTTATCATGGAAGGGTATTATGAGGGTCATGGAAATTAAATATTGGTTTTTATTCCTTCATTTACTATTTATCTATTGCCTAAATAATATGGGGGCATTTGGAACATAAAAGAGGCAAAAATAAAGATTTTAGAGCTTTTAAAATGCCCAAAATAGAGAAAAATGCTCCTGGGAGTAAATACAATAGTTGGAGGAGTTAATGGAGGTTTAAAACATCTCATTTAATGCTGCATAAACTTAGAATATGCATAGCTATGCTTGGGGAGAGTTGGAAACCCACTCTGGAGCAATAATGGATGATTTTCAATGCATTTGTCGGGGGTTTTTGAAGAAAAACGTGGGAAGGAGTTTGTGTGGAATGGGAAGGAGAAAGATGCTTCTAAAGAGGTATCATTGGGAGTTTTGTGTTGTAGGGTTGAGCAACACTAGTGAAGAGAAGAAAAGGCACTAGTGTGTGAGAGGTGAAGAGAAAGATAAGAGTCATATGAAGGTTTGAACAACAACAAAGAGAGCTTGGGGTAGCGAGAAGAAGAACAGGAAGAGCCATGGTTCATTAATATTGTGTGCAAATTGTTGTATGCTCTATAGTGGCATTTCATTTTTCCATTTGATGTAATTGTCATGAGTTGATTTGATGCAATAAAAATTCAGAATTTGTTTGCATTTGTTTTTGTACTGTGGGTGTTCTTTGTTGCAACAGAGTCTACATTGCATAGCAAGTTTTTATGAGTAGCTCGTTGTTTGCACCATTTTTCCACATGTATGCTTTTATTTATTTTTCTTTTTTGAAGAGGATTTGTTTCCCATGAGGTTTTCTCCTTTTCTCTAGTTATGAGAGATTTCATTTGTTTGTACATGGGTAGCTCATCAAGATTTGTAGCTAGGACCCATTCATACACCCATCATTGCATTCTTCATTAGGTTTTAGTTTCTCATAAGTTGATCTTAAGGAGGGTGTTGGAGTAAATAGCTAATCACCTTATAATAAATTATTTTAATTAATTATTAGGCCCCTTTTACTTTAATTACTCAAGCTAAACTTAAAAATTATCATTTTTATTATTAGATTGAGTTAATTATAGTCATGTTATCTCATTGCATAACATGATGACGCTTGTCATAGTCTACTCAAATCCTCATCTAGGGTTTGTTTTTCCTTTTCATAAGGATTCACCTTTCATTGTAATTATATTATTCATATTATTGCATCAATATAATTCTCAAGTTGTTGAGAAAATCTATCTTGCTTTCTCTCTTTATTTGTGCCAAGATAATTGCTTGTAGGTGATTTCTAGGATTGTTGCATTCACCATCAATTTCAACAGGATCAATGGATGTTCAGTGATGTTCATCTCTTCATCCAAAAAAGGGCATCAAACTTCAATCGTTAGAGACATCCCCATTAGAAGGACCAAGTTGGATTTGATTATACAACTTTCCATTTAAATATTGATTGAGGGAATTCCCAAGTAAAACTAGAGACAACATCGGGAAGACATTAGCGGTAGAATTGCAAAATGGATAAACCCTAATTTGTGTTTGGATCAAGATAATTTCAATCAAATAAGTGTTGAAATTATTTTAATTATTCACAACGTTTGGGATCTGGACCCAAGAACTAGAAGTTGAAAGCCTTAAGTTATTTTTGAGATGGAAAAGTAGGAACCATTTCATGACATCATGTTGGTGACCCTCTCCAACAATCAAGAAAAAATGGATACCAAAAGACAAGAATAGGCAAGTTGAAATAGGTGAATCGTTTAATTCAGATAAGACTAAAGAAGTTACAAGTATGAACCAAAATCTATTGAGGGAGATAGAAGGAGACCGAACACCAACTATGTAAATTATCCCACACATAGAGAAGGATGAAAAAATCCAAAAACAAGAAAGTGATAGCTTGAACTCGAAATATGAAAATACAATGGATGAAATCAGCAAGATCGTCCCAAGAAGGATAGCCAATATGCTGATAAACTACTAAATAGTGGATTAAATCTTTTAGAATCTAAGTGAGGTCATAACTATAATAAACGAAAGAGAGAAGAAGATGCATAAAATGGAGATCAAAGATTTATCAAAATTTACTTGTTTAATATCCAAGGGAGGTAATGCAACTCAAAAATCAAGAATCCTATGGGATTGTCAATTGTTGCAACTCACACATTCATCAAGGGATTCAAATTTTTAAATAATGATTTGAAACTATTGGAGTTCAAATCCAAAATAATCCAGCACAAGAAGTGAAAAGAATTCAAGGACAATGTTGATTTTATTAAGCAATTCTCATAGTCTACAATAGCGGCTTCAAAGTGAAATTAGACAGCTAGAACATGGTTACAGGCAAGATTTCACAATCAACAAACTCAAATCTGATTCAAGAGTCCTCAAATTTGTCATCTATAGAAGCATATGAATCCACAAACCTCTGATTCCACCTTCTTGGGCATCCCAACCAAGCATCCAGGTAATTCTCCTCACAAAATCTTGATTTTTCTTTTATTTCATTATTTGTTCTTCTCTCCTTCAATTGGGTATGGATTTTCCCATTCCTTTAGTTGCATATATACCTCATTTCTCTTTTGTGGGTGTTGCCATATCCCCCTCATTCAATTTTTGACCAACCTCTTTTTTAATTATTTTCCCAAATTGTATTTTTATTGCTTCATTCCACTACGTTCTCCGCATAGTGTCTAAATTCTTCCACACCTCATTTAATGCAAATTTTTAAATTCCCAAAGGAGTTAAAAGATGTCTAAATTATCCTCCTCTATCTTGGGCTCGGGGCTTAGTGCTAGAATTAAAATTTTAATTAATAACAAATTCTAGCACCAAAAATACAATTTTCAATTTATTTGTTCAGTCATACAAAATGGTTTAATGATTTAAAATTTAAATCATGCCTATAAGAAAACACAACCAAAATGAGAAAAAAAAAACAATCAAAATTAAAATGTGCAAGATTGCCCATGCACCCGTATGCTCTTGCATCAAACACCCGAGTAAGTGAAATGTTCCATGAGTTGGAACTCATAAGTATTTGAAGACGTTATATTTGTTCTTCATCCGCCTTTCTTCTTTGTCTACTAGATTTTTTTTCTTTACTCTACTCTTAAATTTCCTTTCTCTTTCTTCATCTTTCCTCTCTTTCTTCCTTTCATGAAATTCACCTTGTTGTACCGTGGTTCATCTTTCCACCCTATTTCATCATTCTCAACACCTGCATAAAAAATCAGCATTAACAAATTTATGGAAATCAATGAATTTCATCTGCAAATTTTTCTCAATTATTTTTCCTTCATCCTCTTCTTCTTCTATGTCAGTAAAAGTCCTCATATCTTGTTGTATTTCAACTTGTAACCTATTATTGCTGCATTTTTTCACCTCTTTCTCCATATCCTTTTACCATTTCATTTGAAGAAAAATAACTTTGACATCATCTTTGTAAAATGTAGAAAAATAACTCATTACCTTTGTTTTATTTTCTTTCTCTTTTGCTACAACATTTTTTTCAATCTCCTCATACCCTTCAATTCTAACCATATCACTTACATACAAATTAAATTTATCAAAAGATTCACAAAATGCAAATTTTACCTCACCTTTCAATGCTACAAATTTTGTTTCACTTGTTGTCAATGCAAGCCACTCTTTTTCAATTGTTGCAATTTGCATTAATAAGTCATCTACTTCTTTATTTTTTGTTGCTTCTTCAATTTTCTCATTCACCATCTTCCCCATATACTCTTCTTCACTCTGTTTTTCCAAAAAATTGAATGTTTCCAAGTACTTCAATGGACCAAACTTTGTTGCAACTTCTTTATTATTTCCCATAGCAATGCTATCCTTTTCTCCATCTTTCACTTCGAAAAATTATTTAATCACTTTTTGCATATAACTTAACATCAAATTCCATTTCACAAATCTTAGAAAAATGATTCATTACCTATGTAATTTCTTGTTCCTTTGTTGTTGTCCCAATATTTTCTTCTTGATTGTTTGCTGCAATATTTTTCTTTTCTTCTTATACCTCCTCCCTTGCACTCAACTGTGTCATTTTCTTCAATATATTTATGTCTTCCCAAGAAATCTTGATTTTTCTTTTATTTCATTATTTGTTCTTCTCTCCTTCAGTTGGGTGTGGCTTTTCCCATTCCTTCAATTGCATACATACCTCATTTCTCTTTCCTGGGTGTTGCCATATCCGCCTCATTCAATTTTTGACTAGCCTCTTTTTTAATTATTTTCCCAAATTGTCTTTTTACTGGTTAATTCCACTACCTTCTCCTCTTGGTGTCCAAATTTTTACACTCCTCATTTAATGCAAATTTTTAAATTCCCAGAGGAGTTACAAGATGTCTAAATTATCCTCCTCTATCTTGGGCATGGGGTTTAGTGTTAGCACTAAAATTTTAATTAATAACAAATTCTAGCACCAAAAATCCAATTTTCAATTTAATTGTCCAGTCATACAAAATGGTTTAATGATTTAAAATTTAAATCATGTCTACAAGATAGTGCAACCAAAATGAGAAAATAAAAACAAATAAAATTAAAATGTACACGATTGTCTATGCACCTGGATGCTCCTACATCAGCATGAAAACCCTCCCTTGGAGGATAATCAAGATCCTCACATGAAACATTAGTCTTAAATGCCCCTAATAAATGATGCACGATCAAACACCACCTAGATAGTCAATTGATCAATATTGTGCTCTTATAGGAGACCAAATTAAAAAAAACCAAATTTATTCATCATCTACACTATAGAGGCTAGTCTAGCCACTTTGTTGAAGCTATAGGAACCTTGGGAGGACTTGACATAATGTGGAAACTAGGGAGAGTTTCGATAGACCCAATGAAGATGAAACCTAATTAGCAATGTACAAAGGTAGGAAGTTTAATCTCCAATTTAATTTTTTTTCATCTTCAATATCTATGGTCCATCTAAACCCGTAGAAAAGAGAGCTTTATGGGAAGAATTTAAAAAGGATTTTATTACAATAAACCAAGGAGGAGTTGTTGGGGAGACTTCAACTCCATAAGAGACAATACATAAAAAATAGGTAGCCTAAGGAGATTATCACAATCACAAAATGATTTCTCAAAATTCATCATAAACAACAACCTTATTGAAATAGAACCATCCAATGGTATATTTACATGGAATAATAAAAGAGAAAGACTTACAGACATTGTAAAGAGATTTGATCGATTCCTAATTTCCCCAAATTAGCTCCACATCCCCATACTTCCCACTTCTCACATCAAACATATATCCATATTTGATAACTATTTGGTCGATTTACACCTCATGGAGGATCGCTCACCACCCACATGTCGGTTCAAATTTAAAAAGATGTGGTTCAAAAGAGAGGATATAACAAACATATTGGAACAATGGTGGACACTTAATTTAAATGGCTCATAAATGTACATATTTAGTAAGAAACTCCAATTAATGAAGGAGAAATTAAAAGATTGGAATAAAAAATATTTCAAGAATATTTTAAAGAGAAATAAAGGATTGAATGTGAATTGGAGGCATTAAATGAGAAGATAATAGTGAAGGGAATGCTTCAAGAAGATTGCATCAACAAGAAATCATCGTGTTATCTAATTTTTGGCCCTCCTCCAAAAATCCATGCTTATCCCTCAAAATTTTGTCTAAGTCATACTCTGGCGATTTTCTGGGTGTCCGTTATAACTCTGGTGGTGATTTATCAAGTTACTATAACTTTCCACTCTCTCGCTTCATAAAGCTTCTCACTTATTTTGAACTATCGATGGTATTTTGCTTGGTTACTCAAACCTATGAAATTCCCGCCTGGTCTATTTTCGGGCTTAAACAATGCGAGCGATGTGTTATAAAGTTTTTCGAACTTCCTCATTTACTGCCCAGAAGGAAAATGTGACTTCATTAAAGAGTCGGCGGTGTTTCATAGCTAAAGATGAACATGGACAATGATTTATAAGGTTATGCAAACTACCCGCTCTACTGCCATCATGACCGTTCCTTTTCAAATTTTTGAAAAGTAGTTATATTGAGGCAGTGACATGAAAAATGATACATGTCAATTCAATGTGGAAGATGCATTTAATATTTATCTACTAGCACACTTCTCATGGGAATTAAAGGGGAATTTTATGCTGAGAAAAAACATTCTACAACTGTGAAATTCACTCTTGCGAATGTAAAGAAATGGAGTGTACCAATCCAGACTTTCGCCCTCAGAATTCGAGATCATTCTGAGGTATTTTTGTCTCTACCTTTCCCTTATGAGCACACTATTATTAAGCTTTTTTTTCCCTGCATTTTGAATTATCTGGTGAAAGTTTGTTCAAACCCTAGTAGCCTAGAAATGGCTAATTAAGTGTCAAGGGTATGAGTATGTCATGGGGATAACATGTGAAATGCTAGAGATGGGAGATACTAAGCTAGGGCCAATGAATATAAGTGAGCTTAAAGAAAAATTTAGGGCTCCTAGTCCACCACCTATCAAAAAGAGGGTAATTGAAAGTGAACTTGTAAAAGCAACCACTTTTCCCGTAGCTATCCAATGTCCACAATTGATTCTAGAATGCATTAGGTATTATAATGCCTAGATGCTAGAGATAAGAACTAAGGATAACCGGTTGGTAGTCAAAATTCAAAGGGAAACTTTTGCTTCGTACTTAAAGATTCCTAAAAAATAACCCTACTCGCCCATGAATTTCACCAATGCTCAGGTGGAGTTTTCACTAAAGAAGGGGTATTACTGAAACATAATGGCGAGGAATTGGTTGGTGAAACCAAGGGGAGGTAAATATCAGTTACCCCAAAATTTACATAGGAATCATTTTGCAAAATAAATATTTGACATGATTCTACTGCTTCACAGTGTTCGGGGAAATGAAGATGCCTTTGGTTTCCAGGAATGGATGCATTTCTTTGTACAAATTATACTAGGTGGGACACAATTTCTAGATTGGGCAGCACTTATCAGTGACAAAATACACAACTAGTTCATTTACTTTTGGGATAACAGGACATTCTTCATGTCGTCTTATTTGGTCTACGCTATTGCAAACATTAGGCCTTGGCTGGGCTTGAGGCCAAGCAATCTTCCTCGTGATCAGGTACCTATATTTGAGTATCTTGATAAACTACAATTACATAAAAGCTTTCTACATCATAGGAGGATATCAAATACTTTCACTATGAGGATGACGAGGGAACTGCAAGGAAAGATGGAAATGCGGCTATTGCTTGAAGCTATGCAATTTGTTAACTTTTATGGCAGCCATTTCATTCAGTTCTAGAGATTTTCTTATATAAGGGTTGGCAATTTCACTGGCTTTCCCATTAAACTCCCAAGGCACCTGGAGGACAAGTTTGTGATGATTGAAGTCTGCTGACAGTTAGTTGATGCTAACAAAAGATGCCAGGATCGAAGAAGAGTAGTAGTGCAATTTCCAGTTGGTTTTGGCCCCTATACATGTGAGTCCATGTCAGGAACCCTCAACATAGAAAGGGAGATCACCAGGTACAATTTGTAGACCTATGAAAAACACTTCCCTTTTGATCTCAAGGACCATGTCAAAGATAATTTGAAGTTAGATCCTAGTTTTCTTCATTTTCCTACTCTAGAGGATTATTGGGTAGATTGTTTTGATGAATTTGAAGTGAGGAAAAGAAGTTGGATGAGACTATCTTTGAGACAAATTATCACCTATAATTTGAGTTTTGATGTGCAAGGGATTGAAGATAATAGGTCAGATTTGGTAGACCCAATTTTCACATAATTAATAACCAATCGACCTATTCCTACTATGGAATGGAGTAGTAAAGAGA